>PVJH01003411.1:0-121917 GCA_004026705.1 Nesogale talazaci
AAAAAAAAAAGGAAAAAACAGCTCTCCTTTCCCCTCCCCACCTTTTTTTTTTAAATGAATCATTTTATTGGGTACTCATACACCTCCTCTCACAATCCATACATACATCAATTGTATTTAGATCTCATTTGCACACTTGTTTCCATCATCACTCTCAAGACATCCTCCTTCCACTTAGAGCCCCAGTTCCACCTCCCCATATTTCCCTTCCTCCCTCCCCCAATAAACCTTTAATAATTTACAAATTGCTATTTCACATCATACACTGTCCAATGTGCCCCTTCACTCACTTCCCTGTTGGCTGTGCCCCAGAGAGGAGGTTATCTGTAGATGCCTGAAATTAGTTCCTCCTTTCTACTCCACCATCCCTCCACCCTCCCAGTCTCACCACTCCCATCACTAGTCCTGTGGGAATATCTATCCTAAATTTCCCATGTTCCCGACGTCAGTGTATATGCCCTATTCTAGTTGGGCTTGTCTGCTAGAACCGGGAGCATGATAGTGGGTGTGAGGAAGTACTTGGAAACTAGAGGAAAAATGCATCTTTTGTTGTTATTGCACTGTACTTTAACTGGCTCATCTCCTCCCTGCAACCCCTCTGTAAGAGGATGTTGTGCCCAGCTATCAAAAGATGTAGCATCTGGGGTCTTAAAGGCTTGAGTAAACAAGCGGCCATCCAGCTCAGAAGCAACAAAGCCCACATGGATGAAGCACACCAGCGTGTGGACCATGAGTTGTCAACGCGATCAGTTATCAGGGTTTAAGAACTAAAAACCATAACATTGCGTGCTCGCTTTCCTGATATGATCACTGACAACAAATGTGTGCATAAGTAAATGTGCAGAAAGCTGATGGTGCCTGGCTACTGGGGTCTTAAAGGCTTGAGTAAACAAGCGGCCATTCAGCTCAGAAGCAACAAAGCTCACATGGAAGAAGCACACCAGCCTATGTGACCACGGGGTGCTGAAGGGATCCAGTGTGAGGCATCAAAGAACTAAAATTATATCATTATAAATAGGAGGGAGTACAGATTGGGGACCCAGAGCCCATCAATAAGTGAAGCGTATCACTATCTTAAGGGTAGAGAACCTTAGCTGGCTGTGGTCTAAAGAGAGGGTGGAAGATAGCTGACAGAGGTGAACAGGTCATAAGTCTAGGAATGCGGCTCATCTCCAGAAGGTGGAAGGAAAGGCAAGGAAACTCTAGAAAGCAAGGCAGCCCCGCTAGCATGGTTGATCCCAGGAAGACCTATGTTGGGCTTCTCTGAAACAGAACTAATAACGTGATGTTTTTCAAACCACCAATTTTATTGCAATTTGTGGTGGCCACAGTAGAAAAAGCTAAAGCATAAGAAAATTCAAATTTTAAACCATTTTGTTAAATTTTAGGAGCCCTTGCGATGCAGAGGTTAAAGTACTTGGCTGTGAACCAAGAATCATGGTTGGGACCCACAAGCTGCTGAGCAGGAGTAAGATTACAGTCTTGGAGACCCAATTGGACACTTTTACTTTGTCCTACAGGAACTCCGTGAGTCAGAATGGACAACAATTGTGGTCTTGTTTATTTCGATTTTGCACAAAAGGGCTCAAAATAGAGAGCATTTCTGTAACACAGCCTGAAAGGTTGAGATGACTTTACTACTCTAAAAATCCCCTCATGAGTAAAAACCTATTCATTCAACAAGCCTTTGTTGGCTCTCTGCTTGTTTCAAGAAATGATTTGGCGTGATTTCAAAACCCAAAGAACCCTAAATTATTTGCCACAAAAGAACACAAGGGCTTATTTTTATTTTATTTTTCTTCCTACATCAGATGTTGGTAGACAAAGTTTCTTGGGAGAAACCAAGGCTTTGACAGTAGCCGGCAGGTTTTGCTTACTGTTGTTTTATTTTGGATATAATAGTCAATATCAATCCTTGTCATGAATTGGGGAGAGTTAATGAAATTTTAGAATTCACATACTATTAAAAGGTGAAGCATGAGTTTTGAACATTACCTGTGTTTTTACAAGACGCCTGTTTTTAGCTAATTTCTTGTTTATTTTTGAGCCAATGTGTGGGTTATTGTTATTTCCCCACATTCATTTTAGAAGGTACAATCTTCTGGTTTATGATTCGTCTTATTTTCCTTCCTTTGCTGGGAAGAAAACAGAAAGCAGCTATACTGGGAATTAGAACTGTTATCAGGCTTAAAACATTTAATTAAAGAATGCATTTGGTTACTTCTAATCATGTCAAATTAATCTTCTTAGTTCTGCCCTTGTATTAGCCAGGAAAAGCGAGGCGGCATTGTAGTAATAAATAATTTCTCAGAGGTAAAACACAACAAAAGGTTGTATTCCATGCAGAGCCTTTAACCATCTTAAATCAACTTCCCATCTATAGTAAATCACAGTCCAGACGTTTCTAAGTGTAGCTCACCATCTCATTAAAAACAAAGAGAGAGGTAGCTTATCCTACTGCATCATCTCTCTAAGGTTCTGGTTCAAAAGTGACACTGCACATATGTCTTTGACCAGAAACTGTCACCTGGCCTCCTTACTTCCTGATGGCTGGAAAATGAGGGAAAGGACTTGGATCATCTCTGCAAAATTCTCCCAAGTCAGTAAGTAAAACTTCACCAGGAATTTCCTAGAATAGGAAACATTTTTACTGGCAGCTTATGGACAATACATTCTATATATTATGCCCCTTGTCATCCGGCACCAATTTAGTCAGCTTCAGAAATAAACTTTATTAGCCCCCCCATTCTGTTTTTCAGCTTAAACACAAGAAAGTACTAATGCATAGACAAAGTAAATATGAGGTTCTACTAGTAAAGAAGAATGAAGGCAATATGTAGGAAAATCACTCGATGAGGATTTAATTTCTGTTCCCATCTCTGCACATATTCTCATTGGCAGGTTATAGATTCAAACTTACGATGACCATGTAGAGCAGAATAGAATTGTCTCCACTGAATTCTCACAGCTGTAGCTTTTATGGAAGTAAGACTCTTACCTCTTTCTCCCTAGGAGCACATGGTGGGAGTAAACTGCAAATTTGGGAGCCCATAGGAAGGCTTAACCACTGTGTACCTGGGCTTCCATCTAGATATGCTACTGTGAATTTATTTCATATGGCCCTTCTATCCATCATCTTTGCAACTCCCACCAAACGTCTTGGTGAGAGCATGCAAATAAGGTGCAGAGGGTACAGATTGGTGAGTTTTAACATTCTACTGGGTATAAAATGAGACATCATAGATGTAGGAAAGGGAGTCAAATAAGCAGCAGAAGGAAAAGTCACAAGTGGAGAGGGTTCAAGATACCTAGGTGCAGCAGTAGTGGCAGCAGAGGCAGCAGTGTGAAAATCATGGAACAAGGTGGTGGGCATCCTGACCCACAGGCTGAACAGAGCTGAGGGCCTTCAGCACGAGGATAGCTTTCAGAGTAGTGTATTTATCAAGCCTAAAGAAGTTGTAAAATATTTGCCTGAGGAGACCAGAGACCAAGGAAGTACATGACAGAGAAAGTGGGGAATACAGAAAATATGCCAACCAGCATTGCTGTGAAGAAGTGAAATGGACAAAAGAACTCTCTCTGATCATTTCTGATCCTTTTCGGTAGCCTGTTAACTTTACTGATAAACTCCTATGTCAATGAATTCATGCATTTTATGTGACCATTGAAATGAATGATCAAACCCTGTGAGGGTTAGGGTTAGGAAATTTTAAAATAAAATAAAAAACAAAAGAAATGAATGATCAAACCCAACAGTGAAGTAAGAGACCTATGCGAGGGACAATTGGTATCACAATAGAGAAAAAGAAGATTAGAAGGAAGAGGTACGTCTGAACTCTGCCTCATAGGAATCATCCTGGGAAGGGTATGGAATGTAGTTCCCCTTTTCCTGTGTGTGGCCAGAAGAGACCAGAAATTCCCAAAACACACACACACACACACACACACACACACACACACCATGCCATTTCCTAATCTACACACAGCTGTAAAATCAATCTTATAGGACAATCCTATAGGACAGGGTGGAACTGTTCTATCGGATTTCAGAGGCTATACATTTTTTGGGGGGGCATCACTGCCCCCTAGTGGGAGTGGGAGGCCCAGCCTTGCTCCTAGAGAGCTGCTGCTGGATTTGAACCGTCAAGCAAGTGGGCCGCAGTCTTGCACTCAACCACTACGCCACCGGGGCTCAGCCAAGGCTTTACATTTTTAAGGAAACAGATTCTTTCAGCTTTCTTCTATGGAAAGGCACAATGCTTAGCACATTGCATAAAGGTAAATAGTTTAATGAATTAGTACATTCCCCATGCAAACCAGATAAGGATAAGATACCTTAATCTTAAAATGAGGATAGTTTATGATAATATTATTCATACTTTTTTCCAATGTCTAAAACTCTAGGTGTTGTATAATTATAGAAATGCAAGTTTTTAAATAAACAATTTCAAGAATTTAGAACAATCACTCTCAAATGTATTACTGAGATTCTGAGGGGATCCCTGAGATCCTTTTCTGGATTAAATGAGGGCAAACTCATACATAACTAAAGGATCCAAATTATTTTTATTAACAAAATATGAAAAGTTGATTGATATGGTTTCAATTCTACAGTTCAGGTGACCTTTAAGAAATTATTTCCTGTTGAGCCCTGATGGCATAGTGGTTGTGTGTGGGACTGCGGCCCACAGGGTTGACCAGTTCAAATCCAGCAGCAGCTCTCCAGGAGCAAGACTGGGCTTCCTACTCCCACCAAGGCAGTGATGCCACAAAAACATTATTTCCTATTACATTTTAATGTAGCATCCATAAAGAGTATCCATGATTACTTGAATAAGCTACAGATAGTCATCTTTCTTCTGTCTACATATCTGTGTAAAGCCATATTTATTTCACATATTTTTAACTAATCACAAAATATCACAACAGCTTGATTGCAGAATTAGTTATGACAATCGAACTGTCATATAGTGCCATGCCAGATATGAAAGACTTACAAAAACATAGGATAAAACAAAGCTGCAAATATTTCTGGGGAAATGGTTACTTTTCATAAATAACATAGTTCAACAAAAAAATTTACTTTCTTAGTGTCTTGGTATTAAAGTCAATTCCTGGGGTTCCTTGGAGAGATGATTGAGAAAACTGCAGTGAATAGACCCCCATCAGGTCTAACTTCTTAGGTAGGATTGAAGTAATATAATTTTAGTCTGCTATTTAAACACTCTCTGCAGAATCAAGATGGCTTAAAAAGATTTCTTATTTGATTGGGAAATTGATTCCATTTTATGTATTTAAATTACCCACATTTCTGTGTGTGCATAGTGACCTTTTTTTGCCAGAACTCTTTCTTGAGTTCCTTCCCTATAATGCACATGGTTCCACATTCAGATCTTGCACCCATTCCACCTTTCTGGGAACTATCACAGCTCTCAGAGGATGAGTCTATGGGTCTGATATGGCACAAGGTCAAGAATTTGGGAGAAGGGACAGTGATTTCCAGACCACATCACATAGTCCATGTATTGACAAGAATGAATTGACCTAACCTGGGATTTAAATCTTCCCAAGGAATCTTCTGAATTTCACCTCTCCAGACTAAAAGAAATGAATATACTTCTAGCTGTGTAGCAGTCACCTAATCATGTGTCAATTTGAGGACTGAAATATGTAAGGGTGGAGTCTAATCTGTCAATCTGGAGATAGCCAATAAGCTCTTTGTGGGGGGGGGGTGGTGGTCTTCTCCTAAGAATTTTGGGGAATGTGGTAATTCCTTCTTGGAGGCGGGGACACTATCTCACTCACTTCCTTGGAGACACTTGGCTGACAAGTGTGAGATATTCCTTAGGAAAAGCTACACGGACTTACCCTGATGTGGCCCTGGGTGCTGGAGCAGCCCTGTGGCAATCCCTGCCAGTACTGAAATGCTTAAACGACCACAGGATCCAAGGACTTTCTACCAACTGACTTGTGATATTCTGCACTCAGCATCATTGTATGTGTTTTGTGAGTCTGAAGAAGACTTTGTAGATTGCTGTTGGAAATATGGGCTAATATTGGACTTGTGGACTTGATCTGGACTGGGCTGGGATGCTTTCTCAATGTTCATATCCTCTTGTATAAAAACCTCTTTCTTACACACATATGAGTGTCTATGGATTTGTTTCTTTAGTCTACCAGGACTAACACAACCTGAAACAAATATTACATTTTATCAAAGGAGAGAAAAGGATTTGCTGCCATGTGTTAGTGAAGACAACAGCTTAGTATTCTGCAAGGACACTGGAAACCTTCTGCAGAAAAGTGGTCTTTCAGAATATAACCAAGTGAGTCCCATCATTTTGCAGTTTGAAACATAGTTTGAAGTGTGTTCTTTTAAATAATGGCAACCAGTCATACAACCAGGATGAAAATATGGTACAAGACCATCTGTTGGAAAAGATACATCATCAAGAACATCAATAGGTGGCTGATTTTCTTTTTGGTTAACAAAGTGGCTACACAAAGTATTCTTGCTCTTCATGCCTTTGGGATGGTACAGTCAAACCTGAATATTGGACAAGAAAAGACTGGCCTCCAAAGGATCCTACTGTGCTTAGGAGACAAAATCTAATCAATAAACTTTTGGTATCAAAAAAAAGAAAAAAAGAAAAACCAGAATCATACTGATACCATTATATATAAAGCTAGTCCTGATGAACAAGGCTTTGTAAAGGCTTTGAATAAAAATGGTTTATATATTGAATACAAAGCACATAAGTTCCCTTGATTTATCATGGAAAATCACTAGATTTCCTGGATGCTGCTTCCATGAACCTTGATTGTGGATCCAAGCAAAAGGAAATTCTTGACAAGTGTAATTTGTTCTCTGTTTATAATTATATCGTCTATTGGTTCATTGGTGAAGATTTGGATTTTTATATTGAATAGAAATCCATAGCGAAGGCTGCAATTCTCTAATTTCATTAATAAATTCTTCAAGTCCTCTTCATTTTCAGCAAGGATAATTATATCACCCTTATATTGAAGGTTATTAATAATCCTTCCTCCAATCCTGATATTGTATTATTTTCATATAATCTAATTTCTCTTATTATCTGCTCAGCATACAGATTATATACATTTGGTGAGAGGATGCAACACTGACCCCTACCTTTCTTTGTCTTTGACTAGGTCATAGTCCCTTTTCTTGTATGAAAGATTCTTGGTATATATATATATATATATATATATATATATATATATATACACACATACACACACACACTCTAAATGAGCCCAATGAAGTATTCTGGAATATATATATATATATATATATATATATATATATATATATCCCAATGAAGTATTCTGGAATTCTCATTCTTCTTAATATAATCCTTATTTGGTTATGATCACAGTCAAATTTCATTGTATAATCAATAAAATACAAGGAAACTTATTTCTGGTATTCCCTGTTTTGAGGAAAGATCTGTCTGACATCAGCAAGTTTATTTTTTGTCCAAGTCCTCTTCTGAATCTAGTTGTTCGGAATCTAGTTTCTGGCAGTTCCCTGTCAGTGCACTCTCTGCACAGCATTACAATGTGAAAAGGCAGATCTCACTTAGTCGTGGTTTAAGTGCCTTCATTCATGGAGATAGTCAGTATCCAGCAATGTTCTATTGCTATGCAAAAGGCTTTCTGTAGCAACAGTCATTCTTGAATTATCTTCAGCAAAATTTTACTTGCATGTGACATTGATCATACTATTTGATAATATTCACCCTGTGGATTTTTTTGCCTTTAGAATGGGTAAAAATATGGATATATTTCAGTCAGTTAGTCAGTAACCTCCAAATTTCTGGCATAAAGGACTGAGTATTTCTAGTGTCTTAGAGACTTTATGAAACATTTTCATTGGTATTCTATTAATTTATGGACATTTATTTTGGGATAATGTAGCATAGGCTTCATTTTTCTGTATCATTAGTTCTTTATTATATGTTATTGTGATAGATAATCCGTTGTCATTTTGAGACGATTACAAGTGAAGGGATGGAGTCTAACCTGTCAATCACTGTATAGCCAATGAGGTCTCTGCTTGAGCATGACCTTCCTGTGAGGATTCTGGGAACTCCTGCATATCTTCCTTGGAGGAAGGAAACAGTCACTCCCTGCTGACCCCCTTCGCTATATCCCTGAGGAGAAGCCACATGGACTTACCCTGATGCAGTCCTGGAAGTTGGAGAAGCCACGTGGAGACTCCTATCAGTGCTGAGATGCTTACAATACCACTGGACCCGAAGACTTTCTACCCACTGGCTGAGCTCATCCTGCACTCAGCATCATTGCATTCATTTTCTGAATCTGAAGAGGACTTTATAGATTGATATTGTACATACAGGCTAATATCAGACTTAGGGACTTGCACTGGACTGGGTTGGGATGCTTACTTAATGTACAAAATTACCTTTTATATAAAACTCTCTCTTATATACATATGTGTGTCCATGAATAAATTTCTCTAGTCTACCCAGATTAACACAGCTATCTCTTGAAATTGTTGAATTCATACCACTTCTTTTTGATATGGTAACATTATGTGATCCTTCCATTTCTTTTGTATTTTCCCATAAAACTTTGTAATATTGAAACTTGCGGCTTGAATTTTTTCTTCAGTTATTTTCGCTTGATATATACAGTGTGTCTTTTCTTTTTGGTTTTCTAACTACAGGTCTTTGTCTTTTTCTGGCTAATGGTATCAAGTATCTTCATTTTCTCCTCCTACAGGGGTGGGCAGTTTGCTTCTACATGGATAAGTCCAACTGTATCATCATTGCTTACATTGCTTACAAAAGGGTATTTTTGAAGATGTCATTGGTCTTTCAAAATATTCTCATGTGATCTGAAGCTCCCTATCTCTCACAAAGACCATATATATAAAAATTTTATATGTGAATATATGTAAGTTATATATATGTATATAATTTTATTGGGAGTGCTTATGGCTCTTATCACCATACATACATAAATTGTGTCCATTACGTTTGTACATGTTGTCATTAACATTTGCAAAACATTTTCTTTCTACCCAGAGCCCTTGATATCAGCTCCTTATCTTCCCCGCACCACCCATCCTCCGTCATCAATCCTTCATAATTGAGAAATTCTCCACCCCCCATGTCCTACACCAACTGCTGTCTCTTTTCACCCACTTTTCTGTGGTCGAGTCTGATGGGATGGCTTGCTCTGGTCCCAAAGGCTATTTTTGGTATTCCCAAGGGACTTCTTTGCCACAAACACAATATTTTTGAACTACTGTGCCTGCATCTTTGTTTCCAACTTTTGCATTCCAATAACCAATAATTATCAATGCATCTTAATTGCATGTTTCATCAATTTCAGACAGATGATATTGGTAGAATATTCAACTTCTTCATAACTTGCATTCATTGGAAAAAATAGTCAATTACTAAATGTGAATAATAATTGTATTGACTAGATTTCTATGTCTGTAGATAGCTATTCTTCTATTGGAGACAAAGTGAAATTCAAGATACACCTTGAAATATCCTTTTTAATAATGAATGACTTCCTCTTGAATGTGTCATTTCTCTCATAATGAGCTATATAATTTTCTTATTCAAAATAGCATACCAGTGTTTCAACACACTGATGCCTAGGGTATTGATATTTATGCAATCCATTCTATTTTATTTTTGACAAATTCCAATTTTCTTAAAATCATTTATTCATAATTCCAATTATTAATGGATATTTACAGCTCTTTCTTCTCATTTGAATAGTGCTTATCAGCAGTGAAATTCCAAAAGCTTTGCTCCATCCATTATGGTCGACCCTACTTTGAAAAGGCAGCTCTCACTCAGTCTTGCAACCAAAGAGATAGTGTTGATGCTGCTATTCATGAAGTGTTCAGTATCTGAAAATACTCCGCTGCTATGCAAAAGGATTGCAGACACCAATTCCTCCTAAGGTGGCAGTCTATTTCTTTTCTTTGTCTATTCTTAGTCTTAAAACTCTACTGAAACCTGTTGACTTTGGGTGATGCTTTTGGTATTTGACATAACTTTCATAGCAACACACAAGTCACCACAAACTGGCACACAGTGCTGGTGATCCAATATGCACAGTTATTTAACAGAGCACAATGTGCAGAAAGACATTCTCAACTAATTTTGTCTAGTTTAAACACTTAATGGGGCATACATTTTTTTAGATTTACAAATTGTGTTAGGGTAATAATTTTTGGAGTTTATCTAGCTTCAAGAGTCAAAAATATTTAATTCTAGGAGAATTAGAAATTTCACTCTACATCTCCCATGCCAGAACTTTAAACTAGGAAATTCATTTCTGTAAGAATGTTTGTTCAAAATGTTCAGTCATAGCAGTCAAGAACCACTCAGCACTTTTGGTATTGCATGATAAAATTTCGCAAAACTAATGTCTTCATTCCAAATACTCTCTTCAACAGTATGCATTGGACCTATATGCATGGATGTCACCACATGGAATATACAGGCAAAAGAAATTTTAAAAGCATTTGTTAATAGAGGCAATTTGTTATTGGTTGACACAAGTGAGTTATTCATTACTTCCTCCTATTCCTGACTCTCCTTCCTCCTCTTTTTCTCCAGATGAGTAAATGTTGTATCAGATGATCCCTTGCAAGCTTTTAAAGACCCTGGACACTATGCAATGAACTAGGAAGTAGAACAAACACTCTAGAAATGGTAGTAGGACAGTTAGCTGAAATGTTCTATGAAACCATGACCCTAAGCCTTAGAACCACAAAAATATTCTATAAATTGCTTGGCATCAGCAACTTTCTCTCTCTCTTTTTTTAAATTTTGGAAATGCACAAGTATAATATATACACAATTGGAAATACTCAATTATTTTAAATGAATACTATTGCACTATGTGAATATATTGGGGTTAATTTGTTCTTTAACTCCTTAAAGGAATATTGGAATGTTTCCAGGATTGATAATTATAAGGCTATTTATCTTTATGCACAATTTCCCACAACTTATCAGTAAACTTGCCATATTGTGAGGTTTTGCATGTTGCTGTGATGCTGGAAACTATGACATCTTTATTTCAGATACCAACAGAGTCACCCAAGCTTCCATACTAAAAACATACTATGAAGAAAAATTGGTTATATAATTCTTGGGGTTAGTCCCTGAGAATGTTATGAATAGCAGTTGGATATTACAAAGTATAATATCAGGATGAAGTCTGCAGGTTAGAAGACACTCAAAACAGGACCAGGGAAGAGATATTCCTCCATGCAGATCTGACCCTAACGACATGGCTGGGGGATTACTTTTATGAATTTCACCCAGTTATGGGACATAGTGCCAGAAGAAACAGCTGCAACCATCTGAAGTAAGAATGTAGGAAATCATCAAACATGAACAGCATGCATAAAATTAGCATTCAAGGTATTGTTGAGCTGAAATGGAGTTGTATTGGCCATTTTGAGTATGGCAAATATATAGTTTATTAAACTAGATATGGCTAGTTTAAGAGGAGTGCTGTGTTATTCATCATCAAAAAGAAAATTTCAAGATTTATCTAAATTATAATATTGTCTGTGACAAAGCAAAATCTATGCACCTATAAGGAAATCCAGTTAATAAAAGTATTATTCAAATTTACTCCCCGGTCACTAAAAATGAAGATATTAAAGAATTATAACAGCTTCTTCAGTCTGAAATCAATCAAACATGCAAATAAAATGCATTAATAATTATTGGTAATTGTAGTGCAGAAATTGGAAGCAAAGGGGACGTGTCAGGAAAATTGACCTAGATAATAAAAATTACGGTCATTTCACATGACAAAATTTTGCAAGGACAAAGACTCATTGCAAATACCTACTTCAACAACATACATGGGCCTTGGCAGGTGGAAAGACAGGTATAAAACAGATTGTATCTGGGAGGAGCAAAAACAGAGAAACTCAACACCATCAAGTAAAGCAGCAACAGGGACTGACTCTGAAAAAGACAATCAACTGCACACAGACAGGTTCAGGATGAAGCGCAAGAACATTAAAATAAGCATCAGTATGACCTTTAGTTTTATCTCACCCAAATTTAAAGACCATCTCAAGAACAGAGTTGATGCATTAAGCACTAAAGAAGTTATGGAATGATACCAAGAACATGGTGCATGAAGAAATCAAAATGTCACTTAAAATAAGAAAAAGAAAGAAAAGACTGAGTGAGAGTCTGAAACACTAAAATGCACTCTTGAACATAAAGTGGCTAAATCTAGTGGAAGGGATAATGAAATAAAAGAGCTGAATAGAATTTTTTTTAAAAAAGCAGCTAGAGAGAAAGTAAAGCATTATAAAGTTCAAAGACCTGGAGTTAAGAATTTGAAAAAAGGAAAAACATGCTTATTAGCTCCCTGGATGAAATAATTGAAGGGAAAAAATGATACTTGAGTTCTAATATAAAAGGATTCCATGGGCAAAATGCTCAACTATGCAAGATGCATCAAAAAAAGATGTAAGGAGTACAGAGTCACTGAACCAATAATTAGTTGATTTTCATTATTTTCAAGAGGTAACATGTGATCGAGAACCAGTGGCACAGAAGGAAGAACTCCAGGCTCCATGGAAAGCATTAGCTGAAAACAAGGCTCCAGGAACTGACTGAATGTCAACTGAAATATTCCAGGAAACTGTTGAAACATTGGAAGCACTCACTTATTTATGCCAAGAAATTTGGAAGACAGTTTCCTGACCAATTGATTGGAAGGGTTGTGGTCATTGCCAAGAATGATGACCCAACATAATGTGGAAACAAGCAATATCATTAATAACACATTCAAGTAAAGTTCAGCATAAACTTCTAGCAGCTCCTCTGTGATGTACAAAATTGCAGCAGGACATCAAGGAGCTGCCAGAAATTCATGCTGGATTCAGAAGAGGACATACCATGAGGGATATCCCTGCTGTTGTCAGATGCATCTTCACTGAAGGCAGAGAATACTATAGAGATATTCATTTGTGTTTTATTTACTATTCAAAGGCATCGTCTAAATTATAACAAATTATGGATAACATTGAGAATAGGAATTTCAAAGCACTTCATTATGCTTATGCGGAGCCAAGAGACAGTCAATATAAATGGACCAAGAGGTAGTGAGAAAAGGGAATAGTATGTGTTCCAAAATCAGGAAAGGTGTGCATCTGAATTGCATCATTTCACCATATTTATTCAATTTGTATGTTAAGCAAATGATCAGAGAAAAGTTTCTGTATGAAAGATGTGGCATAGGGTTTAGAGAAAGGCTTACTTTGTGCAAAGCTGCTTGCTGATGAAAATAAGTCTGCAGTCTTTGTGTGTGTGTATGTGTGTGTGTGCGTGTTATTGTTTGAAGTGAGTTTGTTTGTCACAAGACTCCAAGTCCATTTCAGTTTCAATTTCTTCCTTTTTTTCTTTTTTTCTTTAAGCCACCCAGACCACTGTTTAAGTTTGAGGGCTAAGAAAACTGGAGGTAGTCTGCAGAATTAAGTATGGATCACAACGTAATATAAATGAAATCAACACCCTTACAGCTGGATTAAAAGAAAACATGATGAATGCATAATATTCCCTTTTCTGACTGCCTCTTGATCTATATCTATAGATCATCTCTTGACTCTGCATGAGCACAATGAAGTGTTTTGAAATTTCTATTCTTCTCAATGTCATCCATAGTTTGTTATAATCTAGATAACAGAGAAAAGATTGGCCTTGTTAATGAGCTCATTTTGTTAATATCCACAATCAATGTTCATGGAAGCAGTCGTCAAGAGATCAGATGGCATATTGTATGTACACGTTATCTACACAAACCTTCTTTAAAATGGTGAAGAGCAAAGATGTCACTTTGAGGACTAACAGGTGCCTGATTCAAGCCATGCTATTCTCTAGTACTTCATATGCATTAAAAGTTGAACAAGTCAAGAAAATGGCCAAAGAACTAACTGATGTGTTTGAAATATGATGCTGTCAAAGAATGTTAGAAAGACTGGAGATTGTCATGAAAATAAATAAATCTGTATTGGATTAAGTAGTCAGAATCAAAAAATCAAGATGACTACAGGCATGTTATTGAAATAGGCCAATCCCTGGAGAAGGACGCCTTGTTGTATAAAGTAGGGCAGTGAAAAAGGAGACAATTGGATGAGGTCAATGTATACAACTGCAAATGTGCTCAAATATAAAAATGGTCAGTATCATTCCATAGCTGCCAGTTTTACATTCTGTTATATGACGGCGTACCAAAATTTTTTTTCCAAACTATGTATTTTTATTTTATTTTTTTACAAAACAATCTTATCACCTTCAAAGTACTCTCCATTACACTTAATAGCTTTGTCAAAGCAACAATTCTGTTCTTGGAAACATTTTTGAAATCCGTCTGTTTGGATGGTTGACAGCGCCTCCTTCACTTGTCCCTTCCCTTCCATGTTGTCAAATCACTATCTTTTCACATACTGCTGCATTCACAAAAAAATTCCACTGTGACCAGAGGGAACCTTCCCAGTGGAGACCACTGGATGCACTAACTCAAGGCAAGTTGCTAGATACTCTCTAGATGGGAAAAATGCATACTACAAAATTTCTGCTCTGCTGAGTGGAATTCTATTCTTTTTTGGGGGGGAGGGCAGTGAGGGCTACTCATGTACATATGGTCATTTTGAGTCATAAAAACTCAAAGAGACCTATCAACACTAACAATACGTGTGTATAAGGTTACTTGGTCATGTGGAATGTGTACATTTAACTTTATGACCAATTCCTAAATTGTTTTCCAAATTGGCTATACTATTTTGTTCAGAATTTTTAACAAATGTCTGAGGCAAGTCAAAGGCACAGAATAGTTTGCAATTTCTTGCCTACTGCATCCAGTGGTTCATTGAAAGTGAAAATTTATCTCTTAAAAATAATAACATATATGGCAAATGGGATTTATTTTACTCTATGGAAGCATTAACTATTTCATTTTGAGTAAATTATAATCCAAGGACAAAATTCCATTTTCTGTACTTTTTAGTAACAAAAATGTTGAAGATTGAATACAAATATATACAGATAATATGCATCCATATCTATTAATAACTTGTTCTTTAATAATGAAATGCTTATTACAGCAATTTTAAATGTACTATCTTAAACACACAGAGTGGAAATTATATATAAATAGTTATGCTGAATAATTAATCCAGATTTCTTTATAAGAGCATATATTATTTATAAAAGCCTCTAAGTTTTAAATTCTTTTAATTTCCTTTAATTAAATAGAAGAGAAACTGATTAAAAGACCAATACAAAGAAAAGACTAAACGCATACTAATGCTTTATTTTTCAAATTCTCTTACAGATTGCAGTGTATTTCTTGGTTGTGCAGAACTCTGGCAATCAATAGAGCACACAAACACTTTGTTAAGCCAGTTAAAATCATAAAAACCATCTCAAGGCCCTGTATGTGCAATCAACTGTTGATGCCATTTTAGTTTGAATCAGTAGTGCACATGAAAATGTAATTTGGCCAGCTAAACTAAATGAAAAATAAAAACTCAAATACCTGTGTACACTATGAGTAGCATTGACTTCTACCTCTACTATGTTAATCAATTTTGTTACCAGTGTAATTGGCCGCTTGTTTCAATGTATAAAGTTAACTTAAATTTTCCTATTAACATGACAATAGAGAAACACAACATGTAAAATGAATTTCCAATCAAAATATATTCTTGCATTTTTCATGGGGGAGACCTTATTGTGGCATTGAAAAAACAGACCGTTCTTTTTCACGTGTGTAGTTTTCATATGTAGTTCTTCCTTGAAATAGCCAATTACCTCTATCCTCCCCAATTATCCGTAATTTGGAACCACCTTGTATTCTTAAAAATTGCCCAAGCCATCTCTCTTGTTGGGTTTTTAGAGGATTAGTGGATATGAAGTGCTTTAAATTTTAAATATAGTATTTAAGTACTCAAAAGAAATCCCTTTGTTGTTCAATAAAAAGATGTAATCACTACAATGGATCCTAATGTGCTCTCTTTAAGAATTCTATGATTAAATATTAGAGGAGGGGCGTCCTGGTGGTGTTAATGGTGACACGTTGGCCTGAGCTCTGGGTGGTCTGCAGTTCAAAACCACTGCAAGAGAAAACAGGAATTTCTACTCCTATCAACAGTCTCAGAGTTTCAGAAGCCCACAGGGGGATTTCTTTGGGTCGGTATCACCTCAAGGGCAACAAGAACCATAGGTTTGAGCACACAATTGTCACAAGTTTGAAGGATGACTCTGCTACTAGATTCCACAAAAATTAATTCTAAATGCATTTGATGAGAAACACCAATGTCATAGGAATAGACCCATCATCTTTATCATCTTAACCACGTCAGGAATCATGGATGATTTACTTGTTTGTATGGCAAATTACCATCGTATTGTGGATAAGTCAGAATGCCTGGTTTATTAGTGTTTTATTAGAATATTGGAATTAGAATACCAAAATGCTACTGAGTTATACTTATTCATTCTCAGTCTTTGACTTGTCTAAAACTAATGTGAAGATTGATATGATACTTCACAGAAGTATTGAAAAAGTTAATTGCTACTGAAAAATTCACTTTTCATGATGTTGTAAAAATTTCCTGTGGGAAGTTATTGGAGAACGGCTAAGGCAGGCTATTTAAACTTTCACTGATTGAACATTTTCTTCAATTTTCAGAACAATGTATTAAAATTATTTTATATTTGTTATGAAATGTAATTAAATAAATGTTACCAAGACAATCCCAAAATACTTCTTAATTTTTTATTAGTTTCTTAATGACTAATCAGAGACCTGTGACCCTAGGCTGGACACACAGTTAGAGCTTAATAAATATCAGAATGGATTTAAATGTCTAAGGGCGGCTATCATTCTAGACAAATTGATACATCTTTATATTCATAAGTAATATGAAATATTTAAATTTTAACATAAGCAAATTGAAATCCTCTCATCCACATAAAAATTATTGCTGAAATGGAAGTGATCAGAATTCCAAAATATTTTTAATTAAGAAATGTTGCTTACTATTGTTTTAATGATATACAGCTTTATCTCTCAAAGTATGCTTTGAGAATTGACATTCAAGGGATGTCATAGAAATAGGAAAAAGAATAAGGAAATGGCCATTGCTGATACTTTTGTATCTGAAATAGAAATGTTTTGTCCTAAGAAATCAGTGTGTATGGTTTCAAAGGTGCCCCATGAGGAGAAGAAAATCATCTACAGTAAATCAAAAAATACCAAAATAATGACACATGCTGGAGAAACGGATCTCTGTAAAACAAGAACATAAACATTTGAAGGGGCATATGTACTCAAGATTTTTAAGAATTTCTTAAAATATCTATTTTCTTGCTTAATGATTTCTGAAAAGAATTTAAATCTAAGATTATAAAAAACAGTGTAACTAAAGAATAATAAAACACTCTCCATTGTAAGATCTCATTAATCACTGCCAACAAAATGGCATCAATCCCAACTAATAGCAAATCTTGTGGCTAGAGAAGAACTGCTTCCAAGGTTGTAAGTCTTTAGGGGAGCAGAAATCCCATCTTTCTCCTGCAAAGTGGTGGTTGGTGGATTTGAGGAACTGCTCTCCTTGAGGTTAAAAGCTCAAGATGTAAACCACTATGCCGTCAGCACCCCCAGAATGTCATTGGTCATACACATTTCAAAGATGTCAAGTGTATTGTAGAATCAACAAAATATAGTATATAAGTGATTGACAAAAGGTAACAAGTCGTGCCTCTTATCCTCTGAAAAAACCACTTCACCATGAAAGGAATATGTCCCAAGAACACAGTGGTCAACAAGAAAAACTTCCAGTGATGAAAACAATTTGAACAAACTTATTAAATAGTATTGAATGATAAAAATCACAAAATAAATATCCATGAGTCTGTATGTACATATTTACTAAATATTTTGTTTATACAAGCATGAGAACACTGAGAATACTTCCATACAGAAGAATTCAAAGTACTGTATGCAGATATTACACTCTTGCTGAGGTGAATCTTAACTATCCACTCCTCAAAGGTGGGTTATACATAATAATTTTCTTGCAGAGAGTAAAATATAGAAAGGTGAGGTTAAAAAGCAACTCACAAGTGATGCCACAAAAAAAAAAAAAACTGACTCACAATGGGCATACTAGACAAACTTATCTCGGGCATGTGATCTGTCGCAGACTAATCCTGAGAAAGCCCTGTGTTGAAACTCAACTGAGAGACCATCTGCAAAATGCCTAAGCAAGATTCATGAGAAAAAAATATAAGACAAACCCAAGTTTATTAACAAAATAACTGACCAGTACTTCCCAAAACTCTCAAGAGCACAAGAAACAAGGAAAGTCAAAGTCACTTTGAAGAACATGTATATGACCCTGTGACAGAAAAAGAACATTTGGTAAAAAGTAAAGAATTCTGAATAAAATGCAAATTTTCGACTTTAGAAAATGGTGATATACCAACCCTGGAGGGTGTCAATAAAAGAGGAAACAGTATGAAATATATGGATGCTCTCTGCACTACCTTTTTAAATTAAAAAATAAATTTGAAGCTAAAATAATGTTTATTTGGATATGGAGTTCCTCTAGATTGGCCTAATATTCCTTTCTCTGCAGTGCTTTAAAATATTAGTAACCAGGGGCTACTCAAAATCAATATTGACAGAAACCATTATGCACCAAGGTGATGATCTGTAATATTCTCTACCACAAATTAACAAGGAGGATTTGAAAGGGAGACAAAGGCAGATATAAAAACAAACAAACCATAGATCCAGGAATGGGTTTGGGGTTCGCACTCAATCCTCGCTCCAACCGAAGAGCAAGTAGTTCTGACATCATGGCCCTCCTCAATACTCACCCTCAGGAAGGGGACACAGGTGACATGGGTGCTCTGGCAAAGTGTGGTGTACAAAGTAGATAGTGCCTGGCTAACAGATAAAATCATGTCCGGGGTCTTAAAGGGTGGTTCCAAACAGGCAGCCATTTAAATGGATGCTAACTAAGTCCATGTGGGAGCAGATCAACATCAATGACCAAAGGATTTTAAATTACACAATCCAAAGCTGCAGGAGGAAATCATTTGAGGACCTAAATTGTGAGAATCTCTAGAATTGTGCGAATTTGCAGAAGGGTGGGTGACTGTGAGAGCCTAAGATACATTTTGGGAATCTTCATAGGAAATATGCCTCCAGTGATTTCCTTCTATCCATAACAGAGAGATGGAAAGAAATGTTACCAAATAGAGTGCACTTATAGAAGATGAAAATAATAAACCTGACTTGACTAGTTAAAATCTGATCAGTTGATCCACCCTTTGATGCACATTTGACCTGATCTGGTTTTTAGCAGCATTTTTTATTTGCTCATATTGGGGTTTATTTCAGATATCTAATGTCATTAGGGTCAACCTCTTGAATTTGTTTTATGTGCTTCTGTTTTTCAGTATATGAAACCCATAATTGGTGGAACTATAGGGTCAACATGTTAAATAAAAGTTTCCTAGAGTACTTGGAGGGGGAGGAGGAAAAGGGAGCTGAGGTCAAGAAGGAAAAGAATGTTGGACAATGATTGTGGTGGCACTTGTACAGTGTGACTTGATGTAATTGAATTATGCAATGATATGATATCTGTATTAACTCCCAATGAAATGTCTTTGGAAAAAGAAAATAATAAAAACAAAATAATGGTATATATATTCAAAGCGGCATCATAAAATAAACAAAATTGTTTACAAACAGCCAATTGGAAATAACCCGCCCAACTCTCCTTTTCTCAGTTCCAAATAGACACTGAGAATGTGATGTCAATTGGTGTATTTGTGTCTAATGCAGGCTCAATGGTGTTTTCAAGAATAATTACTGAATTTTCTGTTTCAGGTTGTAAACCTACTGGAAGAAAATGATTCTTATATTTATTGAGAGTTTTCAGTTTTCAAAGCCCCAGGCTAGTTATTTAAAAATTTAATGTTCATAAAAGGGGCTGTGAGGAGCCGTTGGTCAGCCCCGCCTCACATCAACTCCTTGTGCATGCCACAGCAGGAAACACTGTGTGGTCATGGGCCAGCCTCACAATGTTCACTATGTTTCAACCCCTCTACCAACCTGTCCTGCTGAAGGTCTTCTTTTTTTTTCCCCTTATTAAACCTGTATTTTCTCAACCATGATTATTATATATTTTTTAAAAAGGTGAAAGCATTACCAACATTGCCTTTAAAAATGTTTTCATTTGGTCTCCCTGCATCATCCTTTCCAAGATTGAAATGTGATTCTAACGCAGGCCTTTATTACTGTACAGCCTGTGCTCATGGCTTTATACATACCTTTGTCAACTACCAGCTGCCATCAAGTTGACGCAAACTCATGGTGACCCCATGTATGTGTGTGCCTTTATATTGCCACTAGCCTTTGTTTGCTTGTTGAGCTCTGGTGGCACCCTTGAGCAAACTGTTTAATGCGAATCAAAGTGGGCTGTTCAGAACTACAAAGGCCTTCTGCAGCAGAAAGAACTGGCTCATGACCCTGGGCCACAGGGGGAATTAGAATTTTTCAAGCTTTCTAATCCCCCATATTGAACTTCGAATTAGAAAGAAATGTTGTAGTAGAAAGGAGACTGGTTTCAATCAGACAGATCTAGATTTTGTAACTGTTCTTATATCTGAGCTATCTTCATCAACTTAATCTACCTCAACATCAAGTTTCTCCTGGCTGAATTGGGGATAATGAGGATACTTTCTTCCTAGTATTGTAGTGGGCACTAAGTGAGATTATGTAACCAAAGATTTAGTTTGAAACAAAATATTATCAGCATTACCTTTATTTAGAATAGTAGTATACAAAGTCTACCAGTAAATATACAAGGGTTTCTGGGAAATGTCCTTCGAAAAGTAACAAAAATAAGATTCTCTTTTGAGAGTTAAACTTCAAATTCATCTCATAATAGATATCAACAGGCTCTTCAAGCAGCAGATGCTCAGGTGATTGGATTGGCACTATCAATACAGCTAACAGAAAGACGTGTCTCTGAGGAAGCAAGTTAGACAGGGCTTGAAAGCTAGAAAAGGGAGTGCAGTGACAAATATTAGAAACATTCATCTGGGCACGGCACAAAAGCTGGAATTTTAGCTGTTGCATGTTTAATAAGAATTAAGGTCTCTTTGCCAAACACCCAACTGTAGGATTAATCCTTCAGTCTGTCTTTGTATTAAACCATACAACATTCCACATTCCAATGAACTCTTGTTTCTGAAAGTCAATTTTACCAGCAACCACCTAACTGCAATGTGATGTAAATAGTTCTTAGAGAGACTGCTACCATGCTAACTTGATGGTCTTGTGACTGTCTTGTCTTTGTTTGTTTGCTTTTACTACAAGTAAATAAATATTTATGCCTTTTGTTAATATGATTGACTTATGAGTACAATAGCTATTTACTAAGCAAGTCTAATTTATGTGTCTTATAGGCAGTGGTTCTAATTTTACTGCATTGTGATTTTAACCCTAGAGGCCCAACATTTGAGGCTTCCAGATACAGAAAAGAGAAATACAAAATTCCCCTTTGAAAATGAATTTTAGATAAGCAATGCCTAAGTTTTAAAAATGTATGTCCCACACAATATTTGAAATGTACTGAAAAATAGTTATCATTCATCTGAAAATTAAATTAACTTGCTATTCTGTATTTTATCTGACAGCTCTTAGGAGGTATCCTAATTTAATGTATTAGAAGACCTAGCATAACTTCTGGAAAAAAAAAACACACTCCATACAGAGTGACACAAAGGGTAGCTTTGTGTAAAGTAAGGTATACTGATTGAAAGTAACTACATTTGTTGATGCTCATTAAAGAGAAAACCCACAATCTTTGTTCTTTTATTCTTCATAAGAAAAACCTCAGAAGCCAGTGATTGATCCTCTGGGTTAAACAAGATCACATTGTTTTTCTTTTACCTATGTAGACGCCAAACAACAGGAGACAGCTACGAAATGATCCTACATTTTTGCTTCTCCCTCCCTCCAGTGTCTGGGTCATTATTAAAGAGTCTAATCTCCTCCATTAGAGTCTCCTTCCCTCAGAGGGGGATGAATTTATGATAGACAGAAACCTGATAGTCTTAGCTGTTTTCATATTTTATTTTAAGGACTTCTTTAACTCTCACTCTACACCTGATTATCCTCTATTATCACATGAGAATCTGAGTACATGGGGAAAATGCCACGACCAATTCTAAAACCTTTGTTGGCAAGAAACAAGGGACTGTTGAGAGGGTTGAATGTTAGGAAAATGAAGGAGAGTTAGCCATGAGGCTGGCTACTCCTGTGAAGATTTACACTGTGGGAGACCCAGAAGAGCAGTTCTGTTCTTTCTTGTAGTGTCATTGTCAGCAGGAACCAACTTGATGACAGTGGATTTTTTGTTTTGTAGCCAAGGAAAGCTGCTTTAGCCTGTACTATACAAAGGCCTGAGAGATTTCTATTAGAGAAAAAGAAAAAGGGGAATCTTAATGGGTAATTTTTCAAAAGTGCTTTTCTTTCCACATTTTTCTACAAGACCAAAATTTTCTATAAGGTTAAGAGCTCTGTTAACTGCCTTCTTCAATTACCTGCTGGATTACTGTTGAGGCAGCAACTTTCTCCAGATAATGTGTGTCAAGCTGATCAATACGTTCTTCTTTTCCCTCCCATCTTTCCTGCATTATTCCTTAAGGAGACACCTAATGTCATGAAATATAGCACCTGGTTCACTGACTGCTAGAGGGAATCAATTTAAAATTGGCCACATGAAGAAGCCTGCCATTTGAAAAGCCATCCCCATGTGATTCCTGCCATTCTAAAGGACTACCCCCTGTGACATAAATGACTACAGAGAAATAACCAATGAAAATATATGGTTAATCCAGAGTTGGGGAAGCATTATTCTCCTCCAGTCTACCTTTGATGTTTATCTGTGTTTTCCTATTCTGAAAAGAGACTGGTTTTTCTATAAATGCACAGAACACATTCAAAGAAATATATATGTCTTGCACATTATAACTGGGTATTTTAAATTTATCTATGTCTATTTTATTGTGGCAACACTAAAAGAAAAGGAGAATAATTAGAAAGCAAATTTCAACTGTGAGAATTGTTCACAAAAGCTGTGGACTTTCTTTTCCAGACCCTTGTAAAATACCAGCAGTTAAAATAAGCTCTCCTCCTGTTACTTAATTTCAACAAATAAGATAAAATGGTGGTTTAAATTACGTGTCTTGTGGAGTGATTTGGTTGGCAAAGCCAAAGTTTGGGCATTCTTTGGGAAATAATTACCTTAACAACAGCAAGCATTTACTTGCCTTCCTTTACAAAGCTTCACAAGATGGCTTACAATTAAAACACAGCAAGCCGACCTACTTTCTTCAGGGTGTTCAGAAAGAGAAATGAACAGATATGTCTTTAGTTTTAAGTGTCCAGACAGAAGGGTACTATGAATAGAATCTGGAGTGAAATTCCAGGACTCCAAGAGCCTGGAGCTCATGAGTGGGATAAAGCAAATGGCCTGCTGACTCTGACCTTAATGATCAGCTAGGGACATATGGTCGTCACAAAAGCTCTAACAAATTTGCTGGGCCGCAGCCATTAACCGACTCAGCGAGCGATACACAATTTAAGTCAGTATTGAGTTTTATAGGGAGTTGATTCTGGAATGGGTAACTGGAGGGCAGAACCACCTGAGCCCAGCTGCCAATGGAACTGATTGAAGGCTGTTGTGTCTACAGTTCCTGCAGCGATAGGAAGTTCTTCTATTGCTGGTCACCAAGGCCATGGCTGGGCTCTCAAGTAATACATAATGTACAAGACAAAATCAGGAGCACAGAGAACACAGTCCCCTTGAGCCAGCACGATTGATGTCTAAGGCAAACCAACAGTACCAAGAGTCCCACTATTTTCATTTGATTTTTGAAAACCAAAGCAAGTTCCTCAAGCCTCTATACTGAAATTTATCAGTACCATCTCTGACCCGCCTTTCTAATCAGTATGGTCTTCGGACAGAGAGAACGTGGAAGTTTTCCAAGGATTTGGGTTCTGCCCCCTGATGTTGTCCCCTAAGGATGTGTACACAAATCTGTCATCTGCAGATATATGCACTATTTCATTAGGGGGATTATAGTTAAGAAATATAATGTCATGCTCTGATTCATTTTTTAACTAATAAGTTCCAACAATACTTTAGATTAGTGATTTTTGCCTCCGGGAGACATTTGGAAAAATCTAGAGGCAATATTTGCAACCCTGATAATGGAGCGATTATGTGTTGTGCTTCAATTCTCATGGTTAGGAGTGCAAAGTGACTAGCAGCTCCAAGGGAGAAAGACTGAGTTTTCTACGCCTATAAATCAGTTATCGTCTCAGAAACATTGACTTAAAGGCAGAGAGTGAGAACTTTTGAAGGGTTAGAACTAGGGTGTGCTATGACTTCTAATGGGAACATACGGGGGATAGCGCACCATAACAAAGAAATATCTAGCCCCAAATGTCAACAGGACTAGAGTTGGCCCTAAAGAGTAAACTGTTCAGTCAACCTGATTTAGATTATATTGCATTCAAATTATCTTAATTGACAAAGGCCATAGATCAGCTGAAGAAATTTTCAGATTGTGTCAATACAGCTTAAATTAAGGTATAGACACTCATCCTATGTGCTGTGGGATTTCAGAGAAGGTCTCAAACTGAATGAAACTGAAGGTTCAGGGAAGAGTAGGTTTCTGCTCTTTTCTTTTTGTTTTCTTTTTAATGACATAAACAGAGAGAAGAGCACAGCAAAACTGCAGAGAAAAGCTGCAAAGTGCAGCCTACTCATCACATTTCTCCAGCCCCATGTGAATTTACCGAGGGTTGAAAAGCCTCCATGAATTTTACCAGGTCCAACTACTTCCATCCTTCTTTCTGCCCCCTTTCAAGCTCCAGGAAGTTCAGTCTAGTAAATGGTGAAGATCAGAAGAAGTGTTGCCAATTAAGTGGTAGAGTATAGTGCTTCTGTTAAGGTAGCAATGCCTGTAGTCCTGAAGTCTTGTGGCCTACAAGAGAACTAGTCTGTTTGGTACACACAAAACTTACCGATTGATGGACATCTCCAAAGGTCCATGCAATCTGGTGCTGGGGGTAAGGCATTTGAATGCTAATCTCTACATGGACTGTTCCAACCCAACAGGCTTTCTGTTGGAGAAAGTTGAGACGCTCAGCTCCAGTAAAGATTTATAACTTCAGGAACCCCATGACAGGTAGTTACAAGTTGGAATCAGCTTTATGGCAGTGACTCTGATGTTTGTTTGTTTTTTGGGGGGGAGTTGAGGAAGGGATCCGTGGGTGGCTAGTGTTTAAGCACCTGACTGGTATCCAGATATTCGGTAGTTCAAACCTCTCTGCCACTCCATAATGTCCATAGAGCCTTCTAATCTTGCTGTTGTGCCTTTGAACAGACCTGGCCTAACACTAGGATCTCTATCTAGGATTTCTATTTCCCAAATGAGCCATTACAGAGGAATATGTGCAATCCCCCACAAATGGATTTTTTAAAATATATATATATATATAACAAATTTATCACATTCAAAGTACTCGCCATTACACTTTTATACTTAATACATTTGTCAAACCTGGGATTCCATTCTTGAAAACGTTTTTCAAACTCACCTGTTTGTATGGTTGATAGCAGCTGTCTTATTTTTTCCCTTCACCTCTTCTACGTGGTTAAATTGCTGTCCCTTCATGTACCTCTTCATTCTTGGAAATAAAAAGAAGTTACACCTAGCACGGTCAGGTGAGTAAGGTGTACCCAGAGAGGCATGCTGATGTTTTGTTTTGTTTTGTTTTGTTTTTGGCCAAAAGCCAACACACTTAGATGGCTGCATGAACAGGGTCATTGTAGGTGGTAGCAAAACCAGTCCCCACCTGCCACAAATCAGACCTTTTTTTGTTGCCCACTGACTGTTATGTAATCTTTTCAGAACCTCTAAATAGAAAGTTTGATTAACAGTCTGATCCAGTGGAATGAAGTCCAAATGAAATAAACACCTACCTTCAAAAAACAAATGAGCACCATCTTGATCTTTGGTTTCACTTGACGAGCTTTTATTGAGGATGGTGACAATGGTGTCTTCCACCATCTTGATGGATGTTTGCTTTCAGGGTCTTAAGATTAGCACCATGTTTTGTTACCAGTAATGACCTAGAGGAAAAAATCTGGGTCGCTTTGAAATTGTTTTTTTAAAGCATGGCATGCTTCCATTCAGCGCTCTTTTTCATGGTCAGTCAGAACCGGAGGCACAGATTTTGCAGTGACCCTTCTCACTCCCAAATATTCTGTTAAACTTCACAGTATTCAGCTCCAAATTAGTACAGCTCATCTCTTCACTGGTCTGTCGCCAGTCTTCAAGTACATGTGTACACATTTTGTGGACATTTTGATCTGCTTTGGAAGTTCATGGACATCCAGAATGAAACTTGTAATTAATCAATATTTCACCTTTATAGAAACGAGAAAACCATTTGTACACTTGGCATTTTCCCATAGCGCTGTTCTTGTAAACTGTGTTCCGTTTCTGCAGCAACTTTCCCAAGCAGGAGGCAACATTTTACAGGCACATATTGTTGTTTTAAATCGGCCATCACACAACAAATGAGATGCCAGTGAAGCTGGTTTTAGGAAATAATTCACTTTGACCAGATAGGACCTCCCCAGGGGACACCACTTTGTGCACGAACTCAGAGCGAGATGCAGGAAAACTGCAAACTACATAAGGTCTGCCTAGTGGAGTTTTTCCGATTTGCGGGGTACCCTCAAGTATTACCAATGCATTATTAAAAGAAAAAAACCTCGCTGTATGGAGTCGATGCCAACTCAAAGTGACCGTCTAGGACAGGGCAGAACGGCCCCTGTGAGTTTCCAGCTGCCCCCGTGAGCTACAGGATTACAAAGCCCCATCTTTCGATGCACTACATAGAGAAGGAAAATTATGAAAGATCAATGGTTTAAGTACCAAAGTTGAGATTTTAAGAAGGGCAGGTCTTTGCTGTGTGGTACCCTTTTCGGAGTGAAAAACAGCAAGGTGAGAGGACGATTCTTGAGGCTCCAACAGGTGAATTTCCCCTTCCTCTCCTCCTCCTGCTTCTGCAGTGTTCCCTCTCTCAGGGGATTTTCCAACTGTGGTTTCCTTTTAAGGGTCTGTTTTCTGAGTGACTCTTTCTTGTCTTTCACACCCTGGAGGCCTCAGGAATGAGAGCAGAGATGAGGGGAGGGAAGCTGGGGCAGGTCCGCACAGGAGTGACTCCTCCACATTGTCTGAGAGCGGAAGTGACAGTTGCAGATGGGAACGACCCCAGTGGTCTGCTGAATCAGGCCCTTTGAAGTCCAAGCCTCCTCCTCCTGTTTCGATCTTGAGGTGCTTGGTCAAGTTGCTGCTGCCTTTGTCTATGGTCATATTTTGCCATTTGGGATCCTAGACTGGGCTTCAGAAGTGACTTGGTAAGAGGAGGGTAGACTCTATTTCTAAAGGGAAATAATTGAAAAGAAAAATAATGAATTTAATTTATCAAATCATTTTGTCCACAGTCTCTTTCCTAGAACCACTGTGTTTAATCAACCAAATTGGGCCCCCAAACTTTGCCCCTTATTTCCTCATTAGTTTCCACAGAATTTATTAATCCAATTTCTTTGGGAAAATGAGATACTTCAGGCTTTTCCAGGGGCAAAGTTCTCTTTTAAAAGTTTTTTTTTAATATCTCACACTTATTTATTACTAAAATAATCCTGTTGAAAATGCTGAAAAGTGAATTATTTACAGAAATGTTATGAAAAAGATCATTCATATTTAAGACCATACATAATTATCAAAACAACCCAACACAGGTATTTAAAGAGAGGGTAATATTAACTCCTGTATTTATAAAACATAACCTGGATGTGTGAAAAGTAGAATTGCTGAAAAAGGAGATAGTCTGTGGTCCCTATATTCAAAACTCCAAGAAACAAAATCTACATAATAACAGGTCAGTTATCCTTGCTTGCTTTAAGTGAGCATTTATTGGATTCTAAGTTCACTTCATAACTTTAAGGAGCAGCATACCAGTTTGTTGATCCTTATACCTCTTCAAATGCTTAGACTCTTCACCTACTTTCTACTTGACACGATTCCCTTGAACTCACTCGTTTTTCGTCTTCAGGAGCCTCGCTGTGCAATGCTGAAATGCTCAGTGCATTTCTTGCGGAAGCACCACGTGCTGCCAGAGCTGCTGCGGTTCCAGGGCTTTGTACTTTATGTTCTGCCAATTTTGATTTCTTAAAAACCCCTTATAAAATCTCTGTACCACAAGATTTGGGAGTAAAAAGGATTCGCAACAATAACTCACTGCTGCACCCAACAGGACCTGCTGCTGTCTATTATTTTTCTCTTTTCTGATATTAGGCAGAAAAACATTCTAAAATGCTATGTTCCAAAGCCCCCAAAGAATGGCCCCTTATATCAAGATCAAAATTTAAAACCTTCCAAGTGAAAATTAGGACTCTAAAATATCCTTGATTAGTGTTTGCCATCTAAATTTAGTCGCAGTACAGGGACAGGTTTTTAATTAGGAAAGTGTGAAAACAAATGGAATCCTAAGCAAATGTCTTAATTTGGAATATTCTTGTGACTCTGATGCAGAGAATGTGCAAGAACGTGCCTACTTAGTTCTGGAAAACTTTTTAGTACAGGAAAGAATGTAATCTGACTATTTCCAACAGCGTGTGTAGAGGGGGTGGGTGGGGTGGGGTGGGGCTGAAGGTTTTTAATATCACATAGTAGGCTCACTGTTTGCTGCTGTTGGAGATCCAGGTGATTCCTTTAAAGTTTCACACCAGGTAAATCTTCCTGCGGATGCCCCTTTTGTTTCACTGTTGTCAGGTGCAAGTGTGTAAATGTGGAGGATTATAATCTAGACATTCGATAAAGGCTATGAACATATTCAGAAACCTCGTGCTTCTTTGATGATGATTCATTTGGGTGTCTTACACACATCAAGGGATGCTTTCTTATGAGGCTCCAATAAAGAAATGTTCCTGTTTCCTAAGGGTTATGAAACAAACTTTCTGCAAGCTCATGCCATGCCTGGATGCCAACTCTGAGGGATCCCATGTGACAGTTTGGAACTGTCCCTGGGAGTTTCTGTGCAGAAAGAGAAAGTCTTGTGTTTCCCCAACAGAGCAGGTTGGTGCTTTGAACTTGTGACGTTGCAGGAGGCAGCCCGATGAGTAGCCACTAACCGATGAGTTGGCAGGTTCCTTTTCCTTGGACAGAGCCTGTAAACCTTGGAAATTATAAAAAGACGTTGTGAGAAATCTTGTTTTTCATATGAGATTTTTTTTAGCGTGGTCCCTTTCAGAAGCATTCAAACAGGTTCAGCAAAATTGGATTTGAAGCAATTTTGTAAATATAGTTAAAAAACAAAAAGTTAAGTGAGACATTATTGAGTATCGTCTCAGAGCTTCCCTCAGACTGTACTGACACAAGACTTCTTTAAGAGCCCTTATATTTATTGTAATTGTGTTATACCAGGTTGACTAGAGAAGCAAATCCAGTGACGCTCATATATGTGCAAGGAAAACATTCCATTAGGAAAAATATGTATCAGGAAAACATCCCATCCCAATCCAACTCAAGTCCATAAGTCCGAAACTGGGCCATACATCCCTCTTGAGACTCACCCAGCCCCCCACAATGATGCAGAATGCAGGAAGAACACAAGCCAGTGGTGTAAAAGTCTTGTAGATCCAATGGCAATGGATGCATCTCCAGGGCTCTGGATACCATCAGTGTAGCTGGAAATGGCTTGTCAACTGCATGGTAAAGCAGAGAGAGAGAGAGAGGGTAGGGTCCTAGAACCTTCCTTAGGAGGTCAGGTCCACAAGGAGGCAGTGTCAGGCTGTGACCTGACAAGCTAAACTCCACCCCTTCACTTCAAGTTGACACAAAATTATGTAATTACCAAAGTAATTATGTTGTCTTACCTATTAGGTGGTAAGTTCCTTTAACACAGGGCATAAACTTATCTATCTCTGAAATCAGTTAAGTAGCACAGTGTCAGGAACATACTAGACAATGGAAATATTTCATAGAATAAATACTATATTTTATTTTGTAATAGAAATGGTATCTAGTGATAACACATTTCTGGGTCCTTTTTTATATTGACACAACCTTATGTGGATTACCAGTCTTTCTCCTCATTAAACTATGATCTACTATATTTAACAAGGACACTAGCAAAAGCAATTATTAAATAACTCCTTTCACTCAACCTTCATTAGTATAATTGTTATGCTATATGGCCCAGAGACATCTTCTGGGGTAAGAGGTTGTGGTGGGGAAATTAGGAATGCCTCAGATGAGATTTTTTTTCCTCACATGAATATAAGGAGACAAATCTAGGTTTTATCAGCTTGCACATTCAAAACAAACTTTGTGATCCTTTCTCTGAAAAAGAATGTTCCTAATTAGGAAATTAGTGGTTACAGTTATCTTTGGAGTCCAAGAAGAATTTGATATAGGAAAAGGAAAAGGAAATAGAGGCTATTTCCAGTATCTGGGGATTGTGGTACAACTGGAAAATGCCCACGGAGAGATCACAGCACAGACAGACATGTGGCAGTTATTTCTACAGGTAGTGGGGAGGCGAAGGATATTTCCAATTCTAGGATATATACAATAAGAATGACTTTTCAACAATAACAGAGAACCCTAAGCTCGTTCCCAGAGATGACTCTAGGGCGCCCTGGCCTCAGCTTGAAATGTGAAGCCCTCTCCCTAGGTGACTGCCAGGCAGAGGGCAGCCCTGAAGACAGAGCTCAAGGAGAGGGCCGGTCTGACCCACACACAAGACAGCAAGTTAAGAAGGGAGGGTAACAGACCAGGGATGGGAGGGAAACCAAGAGGTCTACAAAGTATCAGGGTCATAACTTCTGACCCACGTGGAGAGGGGGAGGCAGCACTTACTTGACAATCTCTCTAAACTGGTTGGGGAATGCTCACAAGGGAGATATATTAAATATCTAAAGGAGTAACTGGGATTGGGTGGGTGGGCACTAGAACATTCCATTCCCGACTGCAAGAATAGCAATGGAGACATTTAGGATGTTCACATGTCAGATACGAATGCTGAAGAATAAAATGGTATATGAGATGTTAGCTAAGAAGGATCTGGGATATGTATCTCTGACAGAAAGAGTAGTCCAGTAGGACTGGACTAGCATTCTCTCTATTTAACAGAGATATGTATCTGCTGTCAGGATCCCTGTGAGCTTGTGACTGTCTGTATGATGATATATTTATCTATCTATCTATTATGAATTTATTCTTTTTGGTGTTTACCTATACAATATAGGCAGGATAGACAATCTTAAGGAGACAGCAACTGCTGTCTAGGGGACATGGGAGGGGAGGAGGATGAGAGTGAGGAGCCAACAATAACAGATACAGGGGACTAGGAAGTGTCCTAAAATTGATGTCAAGGAGGGCAGAGCTTTTCTCATGAAGTTTCATCAATCAAATTGTATCAGAGGAATTATTGAGAGGTGTACAACCAGTAACATAATAGTGCTGTTGGAGGAATGGGAAAAAAAGAGGAAAGAAAAGAATATTTATGTTATATATGCATTTGTGGACAAATATGTGCACACACACAAATGCAGCGAGGAAGCTGATGGACTTTGGGCCTCTACTTCAATCTTACCTCAGTTCAAGAATGGTTGGTTCTAATAAGGTGGCATTCTATGAGCCTCACCTTCCTGACACCATTGCTGAACACAAAACGGATGCCGAAGCAAAGGTGGTAAAGATATCTAGTTGTGCTCACCGATTAAAAGATTCAGCATCTGGGTTCTTTATAGTTAAGCAAGTGGCAATGTATCAGGTAAGCAACAAAACCCACAAGGGAGAACACACCAGCCTGTGTGTGTGATCATGAGGTGTCCATGGGAAGAATATCGGAAGTCGAAAAACAAGCAACCACATCAATGTGAAGGAGCATGGATGTAGTAGACCCCAAACCCACCTGCAATATAATTGGACAGTCCCTCAGAGGGGCACACGGAAGGGTGATTATTCCAGGGTGTGGTGGGGCATGGCACTGATCAACCGCATAACTCTCCTCTAGTTTTTTAAAATTACCTTCCCTGACTATTATGGTTTTTATTTGTTTTGCCTCATTAATCTTGTTAGATTTGTGTATGTTCATTTGTTAATTTAGGACATTTGGTACATGAAAGTCAAGTTGGATAACCCTTCAGAAACAGTAACAGGAGTAATGGTTCCCTGGGAGCATGGGAAAGCAGGTGGGAGTGGAATAGGGAGCTGATAGCATTTATAACCCCATTCAGTGGGATCAAACAACATAATTGTATGTGAATTGATATATTGAATCATAGAAGATAAGGCACACACAGAAAAAATCTATTAAAGAGGGAAAAATAATAAGGGTTGCTGGGGGTGGGTAATGGAGGGAATAGAGGCGAGTTGAAGAAAATGTATTGAAACTGATTGTGGTAGCGATACTGCTTGATGTGATTGAACCATGGGTTATTATTATATCTTAAGAGCTCCCAATAAAAAGATTAAAGATTTTTAAATAAGAATAATAATAGGAAAACTAATTTGAAGTGCATTTGTACCATTGTCTTTTATTTGACATCATCAATAACTATTACATACTAAATGTGACCTACTCAGGCAGTCTTTTTAAATTCTCATAATCACCCATGTTTGAGGGAAACAGATCCTCTAAAAATGCACATCAACTGCCAAATATGGTAATTAATAGTATAACTAAATAGAGTGTCCCATTATAGATTAAGAACTTTAAATAAATGACTCGAGGTAATCTTCATGAAGACTCCATAGTATCATTTGAGCAGTGAATTATTTGATGTAATTCTTCTAGTCAAGATCTTGGTAAATTCCAGGGGACAACCTCTTCTGGATAGTTCCGGAGAAGAAAAGGTGGGAGAAGATGAGAATATGATCATATGATTTAATTTAAGCCCCAATGTTAAATTACTGTTACAAACTTATAAATTTATGATTTATAAATTTAAGATAATGTTATAAAATTATAGATTTGTAATTATAATTCTGTCTATTGTCGAGATATTATGGCGAGTAACCACTAGCACTGATGCAAGCAGCAGGAGTGCACTGCAACCTTGGAGTTCAAAGATCACGTCATATTGACACTGTTCCAACCCCAGACAAAAAGCTGTGGCACCAGAGATGCAAAAGGTGAGTGGTGGCGGCAGCAGAATTAAGAGTAGACCAGGAGCCAGAGCGCTGGACTTCCCAGTCCATGAAGAAAGTAAAACATGCCAGACCTTCTCTCCTAGGACTCAATCTTGGGTGGAAACATTTGATTTTCCTTCCCCCATGTGAAGTCAAAGAAGGTCTGATGACACTCCCATGCCTCTCTCACAAGGGAATATTAAGATATAATTTTTTCAAAATAGAAAGTTTTAAAATAGACAACAGATTTTCTAAAAGCTCTAGACGGGTGAGTTTAATTAATTGGCTCAAAATTGCACATCATAGTTAGAACTCCAAACTGATTTGACTTAAATGCTGTTATTGTTTCCACTTTCTGACCCTACTTCACAATAGAATCTGTTTGAAGATTGATTTGGCTCCTCTAAAAGTCATGATATAGTACAGGGCCTCACATGTTATTTGGAGCCTCTTATATTATTCAAAGGGTAAAAAAGCAAAAACATAACAGAGTGAAATAGAGTTTAAACTTCCAAACTTTTCTTTCTGTCCTATGTTTACTTCCTAGGTTTCAGTGAACAAATGTCATTGATATATAAAAGTGCAAAACATAAGCCTGACATGTTACTTCTAAAACATTTTATTTCTTCTTTTTCTATAAACTCAGGATACATATTGATGCATGTATATGTACATGTATATACAAACTTCCTGTATATGGTACATAATAAAGCTTTTACTACCAATAGATACATGCATAATATATAAATATAGCTCAATTGCTTGGTACTTTGTAAAGTTATATAGGCTAAAAATAAAATATGTGAAATTTTTTCATTTATATTATTGTACAGCTGCAAAAGGATGTAAAATAAGACTCTTTCAAGGACTACTGAGATGAATATTTGAACAAAAATAGTCATCACAATTTGATCAAGCCTCCCTCCAATCTTAAATTAAATGCTATAGCAATATAGATTGGCAATTTTAACTGTTTATTGTCCATATATTATTGTTGATCAATACAATGAGTTCATGCCTTAACTGGGAAAAGAACTTAAATTATTTTGAAAATCAAATGTTTTAAAATAGCATATCGCATCTTTTTTTTAAAACTAGAATTAAGGAAAATGCACATTGATAAATGCATTGAGCAAGGAGGCTTTGCAATGCTGGGTAACCAGTACCTTTTTGCTCCCTGGAACTTTAGCCAGCCCAGATGGTCATCTATTAGGGGGCCTGAAGACTGTGGGTAATCTCACAGACCATATGTGCAATACCTAGGAACAACTCGGGCTTGGCTAATGATGTAGCAAGAACCTAAATTTGGCTTTCATTTGGTTTTATTGAGCAGAACCCAAACTTCGTTGTTATTTTTATAAATTGCTTGCTTCATATTTCATTAATTTTAAAATGGGACTGCAAAAAAAGAAACAGAAAAAACAGCATTCTTCACTAGAGATACCTGTCGAGTGACTCATTTTATCAATATCATACTTTTGTTTTGTAAGAAAATGTTTCTAAAAGGCAGGAAAATAATGTGATTCTCCTTGTATTAAGAGATTGGTATTGCCACAATGAATGAACGAGGTTACCTTTCTGAGCCAAGATTGTCTGTTAGTTTCAAAGCTGAGGTGCATTTATACATAAATGTGTAGCCAATGAGATCATTCTAGAAACCAACAGGGAATGTTGAAGTCTGTCAAAGACAAGTCTACGAAAAAGAGAGTATCAAAACATATGGAAAAAAAAGAGCTGAGAAGATGAATGCCCCAATCATAAGATGTTGAGAAACATTCTAAATAGTTGAATTCCCCCAATTATCTGTGCTATGACCATGGAGATTCCCCTCCTCCCATATCTGAGCCCTGTTTTCTGTTTATAGAGAGCCCATCCTCTTTAGTGAGAGATCATAACATCTCAATGCTTTAACATCACGTCACCGTTAGTACCTCTTCCAGAGATAGCATAAATCTTATCTCTAGATCAAAAATGAGTGAGCAAAGTAAAACATTTGGTCAGAGAGATATTACCCTGAGACTCCTTCTCATTTTAAATTGAACAATTAATAACTTGCTTCTGTACCCAATTTCAAATTGATCACTAGACCTGTTTATAGGAATGTTAGTCAATGCATAATATATTGCAAAGTGGAAAAAAAACTATTTTTTCACAAGCGACAAGAAGGAGAATATCTATTTGGTGATTAATGCACTTATTTAGAAAAAATGGTAGAGCTCGATTAGGGTGTGCATGACTTAGTATTTTCAGTCACCTTACATGCATGTGAAAATACGGCAATAATTAAAGAAGACTGGGAAAATTGATGCATGCAAATTAATGTTGCATTAATGAAGATGCAAAGTACCCCGGACTGCCAGAAGAACAAACAAATCTGTCTTGAAGGAAGTACAGCCAGAACCCTCCTTAGAAATGAGGACGTTGAGATTTCCTCTCACGTGCTTTGGACATGCTCTCAGGAGACATCAGTCGTTGGTGAAGGACATCACGCCCACTGAAGTAGTTCATGAAAGGTAGAAAGCACCCTCAATAGGATGGGCTGATACATTCCAACAGCAGAATTAAGCTTAGCAGCAGTTTTAAGAAAAGCCCTGGGAGGGGCTGTGGTCAGTTCTGCAGTACATAACTTTGCTATGAGGTAGAGCTGATTCTAGCAAAGAAGAAGTTGTACAACTACACACCTCCTTTTCTACCTGATTATCTCTGCACCCAATCTGCACTGGGTTAAAATGCACTAACTCTGATCCTCCTTCTTAGATTTCATACATGAGAGATTATATCTGTGATAGCCTGTAGTGACTAGAGAAACAAATTCGGACACTTGTGTATGAGACTTTTGCATCAAAGAGAAAACATCCCAACCCAGTCCAAGTCCATCAGTCCAATAGTAGCCTATATGTCGAATGCCAGTCTGTAAGTCCTCTTCAGACTCACGAAACACATGCAATGGTGCTGAAGCAGGGAGAGCCCAGGCCAGTGAGTGGGAAGTCTTGTGGATCCAGTGGTATGGTAAGCATCTCAGTGCTGGCAGGGCTCTCCAGTGGTTCCTTCAAGTCCAGGCTTCTAGAATCGCTCCATGTGTTTTGTCCACAGGAATGTGTAGCAAGGAGTCAGCATGTAAGTGACTCCTTCACTTGTAAGTCTCAAATAAATAGCTGAGTAGAGGTGGGACACACGATACTCTTTCTCATACACATATGAGCACTTCTGGCTTTGTTTCTCTAGTCACCCCAGAGTAGCAGCATCTTATGTTGGAAACTTGAGCTCTTCTCTCACTGCATTAACTCCTTCTCATAATGACCATACAGCACAGAAAATAACTGTCCCTTGAAACTTTTTGGAAATATTTGTGGAAGGAGAGGATCAGATCTTGCTCCTGAGAAGTGACCGGTGGGTTCAAACCACCAAACTTGCAGGAAGCAGCCAATGCTTAACCATTGTGCCATCAGGACTATTCAATATTAAGAAGCAAATCAAAAGCAATTAAGATTACATGGGTGCTGCATCTACTTAATTTCTTTTAGCACGTTGGAAGCTGAAGAGTGTGGGGCCTCCCTCTTAATTTGTACAGTGTTACTTTAAATTCCAGTTTGTTCTGGTTTGTGATTAAAAAACTGGCAAACATGCCAGGGAGATGCCACACTTAATTCCGAAATGTGTTGTCAGATTGCTCAGGATCATTTTTTTAACAGAAGTGAAGAAATCATTTGGGTTATATTAATTTTATGCTCAAAACTGCCTTGGGTTTCTCACAACATCACACTTCACAAAGAAACGCAAAAGAGAGAAAGAAGCTTTAGCTTAGCTGTGTGGAGCATTCTGAACATCCTTAGCACTGAATTCTCAGATAATGCAAGAGCAAAAATAGGTGGCTTATCCTTGTAGCAAGGCAGTCAGAAGGATGAGAAGGATATCCCCTCTGTTTGCTCCAAACCATGAATATTACACCGAATGGAAAGTTTTAGCTGGTTTAGGTGAGCTACTAAATTTAAGAGGAAAAAAAAGTCCTTCCACATAAGATAGAGGCAGTAAAATAAAAATCAACTAGCAAGTCACACATTGAAATGGTGGTGACCGAGTTACATTGAAGAATGAAAAGTGTGGCAGAATTATCCATGGCTCTAGGTGTAGAATTAGCATCTTCAGTGCTCTTAAGACTAATCAGACTGGAGAGCCAATCGAAGAAACCCCTATTTATGATTTTATTTTTCTAGAAGCACTTCTGGTACCACTTAGACAGGGTTCTCTAGAGAAACAAAACCAGGGTCTAATAATTCTCTCTATATATTTATATAGATAGAAAGATATCTAACATAGAAAATAAACGGTTAACTGATCTATAAAGCAGTACAAATGGCTCGGTGCAATTCACTTGCATGAGACAGCTAATACACTGGCAGTCCTTTGACTCTTGAGGGTCATCGAGTAGTCCTCTGTAGAGCAATTCAGGCTATCCAGCCACAAGCTGCAAATAGCAAGGCAGGTCACCAACGGTTAATCTGATAATTCCGACAGTCCCTAGCTCAAGAGATGTATATTCCAGGAGTTTGAAGGAACCTCAACTCACAGTGAAACAGTCCATGAATTAGGTGTTTCACAGGTATTGTAGCTTGCTGTTCGAGGCACAGGACAAACAAGACAGCCTGCAATGATGCCAGGACAATCACAGGCCAGTGGTTGCTAAGCCCCATGTATCCAGTGGTGATAGAAGCATCTCAGCACTGGCAGGGGGCTCCATGTGGCCTCCCAAGGATGTCAGCATTGGCAGGAGTCTCCGAGTGGCTTCTCTGCATCCAGAGGTCTGGTTCCATGAGACCTTTGGGTAAACCACACTGGGTAAGACACACTGGGTAAGCCAGTTTGGGTTTTCCTGTGGCTCTTTCAGGACTCAGGGTCTATCAGTATGCTGCCATCTTGTCTTGTCAGTAGAAGGTTCCCAAGAGACTGAACTGTTGGTCTCTCATCTCTACAGGGGAAATATCATAGATTTTCAAGAATTTTCAAAGAAAATTCTGCCATGCCCACACAGGTCTCACTGGCTATCTCAAAATTGACGATCTGGACTCTACCCCTACACTTTCAATCAAATGAAAACCAGAGTACATGACTGCCACAAAATAATTGCTTTAACTACCATACCAAGAGTCCTGTGAAAAGTTTTCTAGAAAAGTTTATGGCATTATTTCACAAATAATACATAGTTCAACTGATCCAGTTAATACATATTGACTATGACTATCAATCTAAGTCTAATTAAGAGACAAAAAGCAATCAGCTATGTACACAGGGAAATTTGATATTATTAATAATAATAAAGCAGCAATTATCTAGGTACCTGAAAGTTTTAAAAAGAAACTATTGATAAAGCAGAATTTTTAGAGAAAGGGATCAACTGACATGCACAAAAATAAATTACTTTTACCAAGTTGTTTAAAACACTTTCCAGCATTTTATTGTACTGTGGTGGATTGTGTGTTGCTGTGATGCTGGAAACAATATCATTGATATTTCAATTACCAACAGGGTGACCCAAAGTGAACAGTTTCAGTTGAGCTTCCAGACTAAGAACAGATATGAACAAGGAATAGGTTTTCCACTTCTGAGGAATTAACCACTGAAAACTTTATAATAGCATCAAAACACTGTCAGATACTGAAGGTCTAATGAACAGAAGTAGAACATTGTCAGAGATAGTGTCAGAAGAAGAGCCCTTCTGGTTGGAAGGCACTCAAAATATGAAGGAAGAGTTGCCTTCTCCCAGTGGCATCAACTGTGATGACAGAGATTGAGTAAGGCCTGTAGGAGGAAAGCTTTCAGGCTTTTCATTTGCTGATGAGGCATGGCATGAATAATTGAAACTTAGATTGTGTGAAGTATTATTTTTTGTGAAGTATTATCATAAGAAAATTAGAGATAATAAAAAAAGGAAATGGAATACTCATTGTTAGTTAACTGAAGCGGAGTAGTTTGGGCCATTTTAAATCAGAAATATATGGTTTACTATGCTTTGAATGACACATTAAAGAGGAATGATATTACAGTAGTTTCCCAAAGGACATTTCAAGATCTATATTGAAGTACTAATGCTGTCTCTGATAATGCCTGTCATTATAAAGAAATAGAATCAATATGATTATTGAAATTTATACACCAACCACTAAAGTCAGTGATGTAAAAATTGAAGAATGATACCAACTCCTTCAGCCTGAAATTCATCAAACATATACAAAGATATATTAATAATTATGGATGATTGGAATGCAAAAGCTGGAAACAAAGAGGAAGGGTCAACTGTTGGAAACTATGGTCTTGACAGAAATGAAACTTTAGATTGCATGATAGAATGATACAAGAGTAGCAACTTTTTCATGGTAAGTACTTCTTTTTCAACAATACATACAGTGATCTGTGGACTTTTCCAGTTTGGATACACAGATATCAAATTGACTACATCTTTGGGAAGAGACAATAGAGATCAATATCAGTAATTAAAATCAGGTAAAAGGCTGACTGTGGGACAGACCACCAATTGCTCATACATGCCTTTAGTTCAAGCTAAAAAAATTAAAACAAGTTCAATCGAGCCAAAATGCAAATTTGAATATACCTCATACAAATTTTGATCAATCTCAAGAACACTAAACACTAAATAAATTAAACGTCAATGGCAGAAGATCTGGCAAGATCAAGAACATCAACCATGAAGGAATCAAAAGGTCATTGAAAAGAGAGGAAAGAGAGAAAAGATCAAAGGCAATGTCAGGAGAAATCTGAAACTTACTCTTAATCCTGGAATAGCTAAAGCAAATGAAGGAAATGGCAAAGTCAAAGAGCTGAACAAAAATGTTCAAAAGGTAACTCGAGAAGACAGTCAACTATTATAAAGAAATGTGCAAAGGCATAAAGTTAGAAGAACACATTCAGTATATCTTAAACTGAGAGAAATGAAGAAAAAAATAAAGCCTCTATTGCAATATTGAAATAGTCTGTGGACAAAATACTGAGTGATTCAGGAAGTGTCAAGAGAAGATGGAAAGAATACACAGCTATTGTAACAAAAAGAATGAGGTGGCATTCAACCAGTTCAAGAGGTAGCATATGACCAAACACCAAGAGTGGTAAAATAATAAGTCAAAACTTCACTGAAAGCATTAGCCAAAAACAAGCCTCCATGAATTGATGGAATACCAATCTAAATGTTTTAGCAAGCTGATAAAGCACTGATCTATGCTAGGAAATTTGGAAGACAGCTGCTTGAGACAAATGACTAGAAGATACCCATATTTGTACCCATTCCAAAGAAAGGTGACCCAACAAATGCACAAATTATAGAAGAATATGACAGATACCACCTGTAAATAAAATTTTGCTGAAGATCGTCCATCCCATCAATGGCTGCAGTTTTACATTGACAGGGATCTGCCAGAGGTTCATCTTGGATTCAGAAGAGGCCATGGAAGCAGGTATCAGATAGATCACGATACCAGATGGATATCTTGATATCAGATGGATCTTGACATAATTTAAAGAATACAAGAAAGAGGCCCAGTTGTGTTTTACTAACTATGCAAAGGTGTTAGAATATGTGGATCACAACAGGCTAAGGATAGTCTTTGGACAAATGGGGATTCCAGAACACTTCATTGCCTAATGCAAACCTTTACATAGACCAAGAGGCATTTGTGCCAATAGAACAAAGGAATATTGTGTTGTTTAAAGTCAGGAAAATTGTACATAAGAGTTTTATCGTCTTCTTATATGTATTCAACCTGTATGCTGACCAAATAATCACAGAAGCTGGATGCTACTCAGAAGCTGAATAAGAATGTGGCATCAGGATCAGAGGAAGGCTTATTAACAATCTGACATACGCAGATGGTAACAGGCATGCTGAAAGGGAGAAGATCTTGAAGCACTTGCTGATGAAGGTCAGGGATTTCAGCCTTCAGTATAGATTAAGCTCAATAGAAAGAAGATCAATGTCCTCACAACTGGGCAAACAGGTAGCATCATGATAAACAGGAAAAAGATTGAAATTGTGAAGGATTTTATCTTGCTTTGATTTACAATCAATACTCATTGAAGCATCATGCAAGAGATCAAAAGATGTGCATTTATTAAACCTGCTGCTCAAGATCTCTTTCTAGTGTTGGAAAGCAAGGATGGTGCTTTGAGGACCAAGTTGTGCCTGCCCCAAGTCATGACATTGATTGCCTCATATGCATGTGAAAGTTGGACTTTGAATAAGGAAGACCAAAGAATTGATACATGTGAATTATGGTACTGCCTAAGAATCTTGGAAGTAGTATGGACTGCCGACAAAACAGACAAACAAAAAACTATCTTGAAAGAAGTGCAGCCGGAATACTCTTAAAAGCAAAGATGGAGAGGTTTTGTCTGATATGCTTTGAATATGATATTAGGAGACAGCAGTCCCTGGAGAAGCACAGCTTGGTTGTGAAAGTAAAGTGGTAGAACAAAAGAGGAAGGACAGCTTGGGTTGACACAGTGGCTATAATAATGGGCTCGAGCAGAAGAATTGTTCTGAGAATGGCTCAGGACTGGGGAGTGTTTAATTCTATTGTACATAGAGTCACTGTGATTTGGCACTGACTCAATGACACCTAAAAGCAACAACAATTATTGAAAGACTGGCATAAAACCCTGTGCCCACTTTATAATTCCATCTGCCTGTTTCTTCCTCTGATGATCTCTTCACTATTCTCTCACTTCTATTCTCTCTCAAAGCCTATTATATAGTCAAATTCTTAGTTACTATCTATTAATCAGTATATATCTGGTTCTGTGAGCTAATCCTTCCAATGAGAATGACAAACATAGACATCTCTCAAAGTTCTTCCCACAGAGAGGATGTCTATTCTCTATTCTTCCACAAGCCACCCCAAAGTACATTTCTAAGGCTGCAGACATCCATTTTTCTTGGTGGCAGCGTCTCAAGCATAACCATCTGGAAACCAGACCCAATAATTTTTCTCTTCAGTTAAAGGGTCGTGAGACACTCCCAAGGTAACTATTAAATGTGTTTTGATTGGGAAAACTCAATGAAGCAGGAATCAGTGTCTAAGTGAATTTGACATGTTTTCATGTAGTTTACTTGCCTGGACCTGCAAATCTTGGTCTGTTGTGAACCATTTCCATTTGTAGATTTACTGCGGCTGTATGAGCAAAATTATAATAATGTTGGTCAGATAATATGATATGATCACATTTTGTCACACAGTAGGGTTTCCATTCTCTTTCAGAATTCAATAACAAGGTAAAAGCCAATTCTCCAAAGTGGAAATGTGAATAATCAAACATTCAAAAAACTCTAGCAATAATGATGGCAGCTCAAAAATATTATTCCCAAATACCTCAGAAGCGGCTTTACTGTAATTTGTCCTCACATTAGAATCAAGAGTTCTTTTAGACAAAATTTTTGTTAGGTGCCCTTCAGACAATTTTGCTGAGTGGGTTCAAACTGTCAAGTTTTCAATTAGCAACTCAGCTTAGAAGTCATCAATATCCTTTCCGTACCATACTGTTTAGGAGTTCCTGAGCAGGATAAGCTGTGTGACATAATGTAATGGTTGATGATGTAAGTCTACTCACAGGTGCTTTAGAGATGTACTTCTAAATCTCAGTCATTGGAAGTCCTGAGCAGCACATTTTGACTCTGATAGGCATGAGACCATCCTGCTGTAGTTGCTGTTGTTATTGTTTTTTTAAACATACTACTCTGCATTTTTAAACTTTGTCTTCAATGAGACCAGTACTTTATTATAAAATGTTTCAGGGATAAGTATAATTTTATCTTTCTATCCAAAATAAAAATGAAAACTCTATCAATATATTAGTCCATATTGACTGGGTTCTAAAAATATATCAGCAGAAGACAACAAGAATTTGATCCAATGCTCTAGAGGGCCGAGTCCTCTATAGCTTCTTTTCAGAGAATCTATACATATAGCACTTTCATTTGCTATAGTTTTTTATAATTATTGCACATCATGAGGGAAAGCATCTTGCGTTGCACTGCAGACTTAATGTAAAGACTTTCTTTTTTTTTTGTGGGCATCACTGCCTCTGGTGGTCATGGGCACTAACCAGTGCCGCTCCTGAGAGCCACAGCTGGATTTGAACTGCCAAGCCCGCGGGCTGCAGTTCCACACTCAACCACTTATGCCACCGGGGCTCAGCCCGTAAAGTCTTTCTTTGCTCTGTGCCTCATACAAACTATTAACTATTTCTCAATACCATAAAATTGTTCATGAAGGCAATGAGGTAGAAAAATATTTATGTTGATGAAAAACATCTCATCTTTAGAAGTATAGACTATCTTAATTTAATCAAATTAGCACACACAAACATGGACTGTGCTGATGCCCAAATTCAACAGAGGACCTTGAGACTAGGCTTCATTTGGTGGTACAAGAGACCACACACTATCTTTCACTTAGAAATGAAATCTCTAGATATTCTTCCATGCTTTTGAACCACTAGAAATTTTTACTGAGTCTGTACACTTAGAAGGTTTTATAGAGTTTTTCTTCAATATTCCAGTTCAAATTTGTCATACTAAACAATTAAAAATACTTGCTATATCATATAGAACATGGGAAACCTTATCTATTACTAGTGAGAATACAAAATGGTACAGTCATTGTGGAAAATACTTTGGTAATTTGTAAAACCCTAGAGGTTGAAATTACATATGACAGATTTTGTGGATCGAATAAAACATGAACAGACATATGCACACCTATGTTCACTGCAGTACTACTCACACTGCTAAAAGATGAAGCAATCATAGTTACTATCAATCAATAAGTGGATAAGAAGAATATGATATAGACATACAATGAAATATTATTCAGCAATAGAGAGAAATAGGTTCTGGAAACAAAACGGGTGAACTTGAAAAATGTATTAGAATAAAACAAATCAAACACACATAAAAGACAAATACTATATGTTCTTGTTTTAATAAAATGATATGAAAAGGCAAAATACAGAAGAAACTAATGTTCAGTAGTGGTGATAAGATTTGAGAGGGATAGAGCAGTAACCCCTAATGAGTAGTTACAGTGGAGTGACATTTCTTGACATGGCTCTTGTACTCATGTCTATGCATCACACGCCAAATGATTGGATGGGGCTATACAAATAGGGCATGTAGAACACTAATAGAGATATTGATCCATTTTCATTACCACCTATTTGAAGCAGGAGGAGAGAGGGAAAGGCCAAGACCATACAAAAAGCACATTCCAGACCAGAAACACCAAAGACTCTGATAAGAATACATGCCTCTATTCTATACCACAGAGTAAAACAAGCAGTGTGAGACTACAGGACTGTGGGAGCAACAGGAAGCCTTCCTGTTTCAGAAAGGAAGAGTCCAAGATACCTGGTGGGTAAGTGGCTGAGAGCCAGATAGCGACTTGTCTGCTGCCTGAGGAGAGGTGTTGCTGTGGAGCATTGACTGTATCCTTACTATTGTCTGCCCCTGACTTGTGGTAACTTATTATATTTGGCAATAAATCTCCATAATTTTGAATATTACCTGTGAGTTTTATGTGGCCACTGCAGCACATTTTCAAGCCCAACATAAAAGTAGAGTGCTATGGTAGATATGCTTGGTGTTAGAGTAGGCAAAGAAAGGTGGAACATGGAAGGAAATTTGACCTTTTCTTTGCAGCAGTATGAAGCCAGAGGGTTTCAGATCTGCTCCTATGATGTTGACTGCGGTAGTCGCCTTTTGAATATAGAAACAAGAAAGGCAGTGCTAGATGGGTGTCAATTTTGCACAGTATAGCCAAAGTAACTTCTGTCAACAAGTCGTAGATAGGGAAAGTGGATTGATCGGAAAATACTAGGTTGTGTATGGCTTTGCAATAAAATCAAAAGATACCAAAATTTGGAAGAGATATAGATGCTTATACTAATGGAACTAACCAGTCTACAGGGGATTGATTCTATTAATTCGTGGGCACAGGTCCATAGTCTCTCGAGACAATCCAATAAGTTGGTATAATATAATTCCTAAAGTATGTGTTCTACTATCTTTAGTGTGGTGAGTATTTTCTGGATACTAAAGCTTAAAAGCAGCCCTTTGGGAGGAGATACCGGGGCCAGCAGAGCAGAGCACCTGTGGAGGGGAGAACCTGCAAAGGAGGAGGATGACCGAGTAGCACACCTTCTGCAAAGAGGAGCACGCAGGAGCTACTGAATAGGACATCATGAGAACTTCCGGGAAGATGATGCCGAAGTAGGATCACCCGCATGAAGTGCTGGCTGTGTGAATACCAGATGTACGAGTGAGGAGGCCACGTTTGGGAACTAGGATGCGAGACCCCATCTTGCAGCACCCTAGGGCTATTTTGCCAGTTGTCCCACAGAGAGGGCAGCTGTGATGGTCGTGCATTCCCTTCTCACAGCACCTGCCTTCATGTTACCTCCCTTGTTTGTGGGTCAGCAACTCCCAGACTCATCTACATCCTCCCAGTCCCCACTCCTGCTGTTTGGTGATTTGCCAGTGTGGGAAGGTGATCCAGGCCATTCTACCCCTCAGGACCTCCCATGGATGCTAGCTCTGGACTCCTGAAGGCCTAGGAGGTAGAAGCCTGAGGAGTAGCGTTCCCACTGGGGATAATCCCAAGCTGAAGTCCAACTCCCTCTGTGGGAGGAAGGGGAAGACTGAGCTCTGTATAGATAAAGATCCAGCTAGTTAGAGAAGGATCTGGCATTGTTATGGGAGACAGAAGCCAGGCTGGAACCTGAAGCACAGGAGGCTCCAAGAGGTTGTTAGATTTGTTCCTATTTTTCTTTGATAAATGAAAGACAAAACTCCTTACTGCACAAGAGGAAACAGAACGTGACATTTTCCGGTTTCTCTGAGACTTTCCAGCTGCAGGTTAGGTAGTCTACAGAACTGGATTCCAGGTTCCTTAACCAGACTACCCTTTTATTAGAAGCTCAACTACCCTGGGGTATCCACTATAATAGCCCATTTACACCCTGCAACCACAGGTGGATAAGTCTGAGTTATGCAGACATCCACTGTTATAAGCATAATAATGAAAGGACTGAATTCTCCCTACATGATCTACAGAGTCAATAAGTGGCTATGGTAGAGTCAATATTGCCCTTACCCCAAACACCATAATCTCTGGAGCCTGTTCTTCCCACCTCTGTAACATTACACTCTTTCACTTACCAAGTAAAACAGCATCACCCATAATCCTCTTCTCAAACTCATTAGAAATTACTATACTTAATGTGAAGTCTTCTGATGATTAATACCACCCCTTAAAACCGACTCCTGAGCACTTATACCATCATTTTTCTACCCACCCAAATAACACTCCCTTCACATCTACACACAAGGCATTTTGCAGCACATATCTGATCCTCCCCTAACCTAAAGAGCCACTCCCACCACCACATACATCACAGAAGACTACACTCCACCTTCAGCTCCATCAAGGTGCAACAATAGCAAACCATAGCAACTACCAAAAAAAATTAGAGAAACAAAAGTCAATTACTGAAGATTACTCAAACCCAACAGTTTACAAAGAAATATCAACGCTCACACTATCAGAGAAAGAATGCATGAGAATATTGTTTGAAGCTGTACAAGAAATTGTGGGATAAAACCTGAAAACATAGAGATACTGGAATCCTTTCACCATAAGGAAATCCAGAGTTAAGAAATGACATAGCAGAAATAGGAGAAAATGTAAATGATCTCAATAATAGAATGGAAGAAATTGAAAAACGAATCGGTGAACTCAGAGATAATTAAGCAGAATTCAACAAACAAAAGAAACAAACAAAAATGAAAAAGAACCTGAAGAAAGTCTGATGATAATGTGGGATTCCATGAAGCAAAACAATATTTGAATTTTGAGATGCTTGAACCTGAAGAAATAAATAAACCTTCAGGTAAAATAGTAAGGGAGTCCTCAGAGAAAAATTTCCCCAATATCATAAAGGAGGAGACAATAACCATCAGGAAGCAGAGTGAACACTAATTAGATTAAATGTCCTTCCCAACTCCACTCTCCCAAATCAGGACAAGTCGTAGCAAAATTATCCAATTTCAAGGGGGAAAAGGGAGGGAATTGTGAAAGCAGCTAGGGAAAAAAAGTCAATCACATACAAAGGTAAACAGATAAAAATAAGGTCAGACCTCTCTGTAGAGTCCTTGGAGGAAAGAAGAAACTGGAGCAAAGTATTAACTAAATTGAAAGACAACACCGCGACCTAAGAGTCCTTTATCCAACAATGCTCTCCATAAAATTTGAAGAAGAAATAAAAATTTTCTCAAATATAATATTGAGAGAATTCATTAAAAAAAACAATAGCATTACAAAAAATACTTTCCAGTTTTTTTATGGCAGAAAACCAACAGCCACAGTACAAAAACCTGAGATCACCACAGTGTGTAATACTACCTAGAAACCAAAAAACTGTAAACAGTGTTCAAAACATTACAAATCTAATGGAAAAACAGATAAGAATAAACTTCTCACATAAACCACCCTATGTAGAAGAAAGGAAAATAGCAAGCACAAATAGTATAAGATGACATTTACATTTAGATTTAATTTAGTTTTAGATTTAATTACACTGAATGTTACTAGTTTGAACACACCTATTAAGTGATAAAGAGTAGCAAATCAGATTATACACAAAATCTACCAATCTGCTGCCTTCAAGAAACACATCCCAAATTCACAGTTAAAATAGACTGAGAATTATAGGATGGCAAAACATTTGTCACGCTAATGGTGGTCAAAAAAAATTAAGGGTGATAAAAATAATCTCTGACAAAATACCTCAGAGTATGTGATAACACAAGAGATAAGAAAGGGGATTATATAACACTCAACGGAATGATAGACCAAGAACTTATAAACAAAATAAATGTGTTATGTGCCCAATAAAAAGTCTTTGGATTTTGTGAACCAAATCCTCAAAGAGATGAAAAGAGAAATCACAGGATCAGCAATTATCGTGACTGATTTCAATACATTGCTTTCAAAGAAAGATAGATAAGCAGATAAGAACTTCAGTAAAGAAACAGAACTGAACAACATAATCAAACAACTAGGCCTAATAGACATTTTAAGAGCTCCAATCAACAGCATAAATAAATAAATGAACAAACATTCTCCTCCAATGTACACAGTTCATTTTCGAAAATAGACCACCTGCTTGGACACAAGGCAAGCTTGACAAATTCAAACACATAGATACTATTCAAATCATCTTCTTTCACTACAGTGCCATAAAGTTTGCAATCAACAGTAGAAAGAATAAAAAAAACAGAGAAAAACACCTGGAAGCAAAAGCACACTTCTCAAAAAAAATAAAAGAAATGGGTTATGTGGTCCAAAAATAGAAAGCAAATTAGGAAACGCCTAGAAATCAATGAGAATAATAATACAACACACCAAAACCAATCAGACACAGAAAAGGCAGTTATCAAAATTCACTTTATTGCAATAAATGCACACATAATAAAAGAGGAGAGAATCATGGTCAGCACCTTGACACAGCACCTCCAACAGCTAGAACTGAATCAACAACATAATTATTTCAATAGCAAAAGGAAAAAATCATAAAAATTAGAGCAGAAATAAATGAACTATAAAACAGAACAAAGAAAAAAGATGAACAAAACACAAAGTTGGTTCCTATGAAAGATAAAAAAAATCGACTAACCACTATCAAATTTAACAAAGGAAAAGGAGTAGACAACAATATCTAGAATTGGGGATAAAAAAATTGGAATTCACCACAGACTTACATGAAATAAAAAGATGAATTACAAAGTATTATGAAATACTGTATTCCTCAATAACTTAGAGGACCTATTGACAAAGACCTGAAAAATCACTCTCTGCCCAAATTAGTACGTATGGACATTAACTACCTGAACAGATCCATAGCAACAGAAGAAATAGATAGTTCAAGAAACTCCCAACTCAAAAAGCCCTGGTCTAGATGGCTCGTCACAGGAGAATTCTATCAAGTATTCAGAGAAGAGCTGACACCAATTCTACACAAACTCTTCCAGAACAGAAAGGGGCAGCAAACTCCCTAATTCATTCTAATGAAGCCAGCATAACCCAGGCCAAGACTCCACAATAATAGAGTATTACAGGCAGAAATCTCTAATGAACATATTGTATATACTTGAGTATAAACCGACCTGAATATCAGCTGAGGCACCTAAGCAGAAAAACTGCATTAAAAATGTGCTGAAAAACTCTATTCCTATACGAACATATACGGTATATTCAAAAATCCTCAACAAAATCTTGGCCAATAGAATCTAACAACATATAAAAAAATATAACATGAACAAGTGGGATGCACACCAGGAATGCAGGGATGGTTCTACATTTAAAAAAATCAATTAATGTTTTAAAAAATCAATTAATGTAATCCATCATACCAACAAGAAAAAGGACAAGAACCACATGATTGTATCAAACGATGAAGAAAAAAAAATTGATAACATCCAACACCTATTCCTAATACGCTCAAGAAGATAGAATTAGAAAGCAGATTTTTCAATACAAGAAGGGCCATACATAAAACAATAGCCAATATTGCACTCAATGAATAAAAACTGAAAACACTTCCACTGAATAGGAGAAGCTGACAATTATGTTCCTTATCCCCACTTCTACTCGACATTGTGGTGGAAGTCCTAGCCAATACCACGAGACAACAGCAAGATATCAAGGGTGTATAACTGGGTAAAAGAGAAGTGAAATTTTTGCTATTTGCAGACAATATGCTTTTATATATTGAGACTCCTAAGGTGTCCACGATAGGATTGCTCAAAACAATAGACGAGTTCAGTAGAGTATCAGGATACAAGACTAACAAGCAGAGGTATCCCTACATACCAGAGTTGGAATGTAGAAAACAATATCAAGGAATCCGTTCCTTTCACAATAGTCACACAAAAAATGAAATATCTAGGAACATACTTAAGCAAAAACAACAAGAAATACCTGAAGAAGGAATACTACAGAACATTATTAACAGAAGTCAATAGTGATCTACACAGATGGAAGCACATTCTGTGTTCATAGATCAGAAAACAATATTGTGAAAATGTTAATACTACCTAAGCAATCTATATATCCAATACAATAGCTATCCACATTCCACCACTGTTCTTCAAATAATTGAAAACTGATTACAAACTTCAATAGGGTGACTCCCAATGAAGGCACTCCTCTAACATGCACTCTAATATAAATTAGCACAAGTAACATAGAGCAGAACGACCTTCACAGGATTTTAGGAATAATACATATCTTAGCACAGCATATATGACATTGATGTAGCTTGAGCTTGTTTGTCCACCAACCAACAGTACCCCACTCTTGATACAGCTGACTTCTTCTGCCTCAGACACCATATATTTTTCAGCTTAAATTCTCAGCTTTCAAGTATGTCTGAGGTAGAAGCCACTTCATCAGGGGAGTTCCCAGCCTGTGGTCTCACCGATGTAGCTTTTGAAGCACACTGTGGTCCCCAAAGATCCAGGGATCAGTGTCCCGGTGTCCAATGGATCCAGGATTGAGTTCCTGGGATACCTTCAGATGCCCTAATTCAATTTTAACCAACACTGTACACCACTAAGCATCCTTAGTCACTTCCCCCCATCTGGACTTCAGCCCTTACTCTCCTCCCCTCAATTTACACCTATGTCTCCCCTCCAAATGACAGGTCCCTCTCCTCTCTCCTGAGCTGCCCCTTCCATTAGTAAGCCTCATCCCTCTGACAGGGCAGCCTCCCTCTTTAGGGTGGACTCACCCCAGATTTGCATGGCAACCACTCAGCAGACAGCAGCATCCCATCCCCCTTCTCTGCAACCATTTGATCCCAGCTGCTGTGAGGTCCCCTGTGACCCAGTGACCTACACTATATCTATCTAGAACAGATAATGTGTGGTTCATTGGCACTGGTCCAGCTCTTTACCAGGCTCTCTGATCCCTAGACTGGATGGCAGATCAACTTAAGCAGACCAGCTTGAGCTTGTGCCCATTCTGCACCCTATTCATGCTGCAGTAGACACATTCCTTTGGTATATAACTAAATTCACTCCCCATAATGTCTTCAAGACCCCTCCACGTCTTGACATGTTTTATGGTATCATTGAAGTGTTTTAGGGCTGTATGGTATTACATTCTGTGTATGTACCACAGTTTGAGTCTATTTGATTTTTAATATCCTTCTTTTGAAGCTTCTTGCTACTGTGAAGTGTGCTGTGATGAATATGGGGGATCAAACGTCCACTTTTGATCTGTTTATTTTGGGGGGTATATGTCTAGTAATGGTATTACTGGATCATATGATATATCAATATCTATTTTAGATATTGTCATATTGCTTTCCACAGTGGCTGTAAATATTTACCAGTCCACCTGCAGTAGAAAAGAATTTCTATTTTGCCACGCCCTCTCCAATATTTGTTGTTCTCATATTTTTTGGGTTTTTTTAATTGGGCTACAATTATGGGCGTTAGGTGGTATCGCGTGGTTGTTTTGACTTGCTTGCGTTTCCTGATAGCTAATGACCAAGAGAATTTCCTCATGCATTTATTAGCCATTTGGAGGGTCATCCTTGGTGAATTGTCTTTTCAGTTCCTTTGCCTGCCTTTTAGAGGGCCATTAGTTGTTTTCTTATTGTAAACTTGTAAGATTCTATAGATCTTTAAAGAGTGAGCGAAATGTGGAACAGAATTTCAAATTTGTAAAGAATGTGAACTTCCTGGATTTACTGAGGCTGGAAGAATCCTGGAAACTATGAGCCTGGGTTGCTCTTCTGATTTTCATTGACATTATCCCCTGAAATAATCACCTTTATGCTAAGTAACAGTTTTGTTGAACTAGTAAAGATACAAATCTTAATGTCAGAGTGTGTATGTCCTCAAAGGGCCAACAGGTACTTTAAAGCATAGATGAGAAGATTGGTGAATGAGAAAATGAGAGATTAACTAAATGGAAGTGAAACAACTTGAAAAGAAGTAAAGAGAATGTTGAAACAATGTGAAAAATGCAATAAATGTCACTGATAATCATGTCTAGAAACTGCAGTATGAAAGCAGGTTTTATATATATTCACCCAAACCAAACACTTCCTACATCAGGCTGGTTGGATCCTATTTTTATATTTAAATCCTCCTCGCAGGCAGGCATTGCATTGCGTTGAATTATTGCACGAAGAAAGGTCAAGATGGTCAGAGTGCCACAACCAGTCAATTAATCAAAGACTGATTACATTTCATTATTCTGTCATGGAAATACAAACATTTTCTCTTCACTAGTATATCAATATGGCTTTGACTTTCCTGTCCTCAAATTTAGGACTGTTACCCAAATTTACCACGTCTATCAACCCATTAATGTGGGAAACTACCTAACATTTGCATGAGAATCCCAGGCTCACTTTATAACAAAGAAGGTTGATCATAAGTAAATTACTATATTATCCTTTTATCATGAAGTGTACCATTTAGAATCTGCTCACTTGATATTATAATAAAAAAAGCAACAAGGAGTATGCATCTCAAATCATTGAACATTTTATGGTCCTGTGCCCTTAATAAGTACAATACATGGGCCCCAGATACAAAGGACAGAACTGGGAGTAGCCATATTTACATACACTTTGAATGATCAAATTGAAGAATGAATACCTCTTAAATGAAGACCTAGAAATTCTTATATTCCGATGTGAAATGCTTCTGCCAATGGGTAAAGTGGTCTGGCTTCCACCCTATCTCTTTAGCTGTCAAGCTAGGAATTCCCACAATATTGGGGGCAGTCAGCCTTGATCATCAGAATGAGTTAGTTCCGTGGTTATATAAGGAAAACAAAGAATAGTGTATCCATGACTTAGATAATTCATTGGAAAAACATCTTGGCAATCCCCTGGCCAACTTTGGTGATAAATATAAAAGCACATCAGTGTAGTCTATGAAACATCTACTGAAGACTCAGACCCATGGGAGATGAGATTATGATCCCATCATGAAGAACAGTAGGATGTGGCAAAGTTCAATGGAAATTAGACTTGATAGTTAAGAAGACATATGATGAGCATATCTTCTGCCCCTGGGATCACCTGTAGTAGTAATGACAGTTGATTGCATTAGTAAATTCTTTTATAAAGTTCTCCAAGAGGAAAACATGTGATTCAAGATGCTGGAAGCCTTACTTTCAGACAGCTATTCTGAGATGCCATCCGTTCAAGTAACCCATCTACAGCATAGTGAAACCCTCCCCTGTCCTCGGATCCTCCTCAGGCTGGTTGAGTTATGTCTAAGCTCATTGTTGCAAACACTATATTTCATTGTCTCCCTCTATTTTTGCTGTCCATTTAATAAGCATGTGGTCCTTTTTCAGGCACTGGATAATACATCCAAAGCACTATGTGAGATGAAGTCTCACCACCCTTCCTTGCAAGGAGCATTCTGTCTGTGTTTCTTCTAAGACAGGTGTGTTTATTCTTTAGGTAGTTCATGGCACTTTCAATGTTCTTCTGCAACACCATAATTCAATTTTGACAATTCTTTGATCTTACATGTTCAATTTCCAACTTTCACATGCATACGTGGCAATTGAAAAAAATCATGTCTGGGGTCAAAGATACCTTAGTCTTTATAATGACATTGCTGCTTGTCAACCCTTTAAAGAGAAATTGTAGGAGATTTGCTAAATTCAATCAGTCATTTGATCCTTGAAATGTTGTTTCCATGAAAATTGATCCTTGATAAATTCAAGCTTCTCTTCATTTATCATGATGTTATCTATTGGTCCAGGTGTGAGGATTTTGATCTTCTTTATACTGCGTTGCAATCCACATTGAAAGCTCCCGTCCTTCGCCTTCATCAGCAAGTGCTTTCCATCTTCTCATTTTCAGCAAGGAAGTTTGAAAGTTCAGATTGAGGTGGATGACAGTAACGCAAATGCAGGAGAGCCCAAATATGGCTTTGAGTATGCACCATGTGAATTCTGAGAATGTCTCAAGGGCAAATTTGAAGCGATGAGCTTGAATGATGGAAGATTGGACCAGCTGTGGGGCGATATAATCTACAGTATACATGAGGAAAGCCTAGAAGATGGCAAAGAAAGGAAAGATCCAAGTGACACTCAGACTTGCTTTTGAATAGAGTAAATATAATGGACGAAACATATGGATTAGAATACTCTAAGGGCTGAACTATATTGGACATTGGGGCATACACTCTGGAACCCACTCGGGGTTACTTATCTCATTTCCACGCTCCTGGGAGTGATGGCTGCTGAGGCTTCACAAACATGTCACCTTCTGAGCATGTCCTTTGCCGTCAATAAAGATTATTCCATCTTTTCAGAGCAAGCTGCATCTAAAGAGTGGTCCATGGCGACATATGGAGTCTGATTCCTCTTGCCTTGATTTGAGATCTCTGAAAAACCACCCCACTCCACAACTTGTTATGGGATAATTGAGTTTGCCTCCATTTCTCCCTGCCCAGTCTTGCTCCCCTGCATCTCTCACTAAGGTTCTGAAGAGCACATAGCAATAAATATTCTGCAGAGAATTCTCAGACATTGGCAGTCTATTTTCTGGGAAGCCTAACCTATGGAAGTGAGTGATTTCACAGAGTATACAATTGCTTTTAATAGTGATAGAGCGTGAATGGTAAATATGTAAAACAGTTATCAAATAAAGTCATTTTACAAAGTGATGTGTGCTCTGAACAAAATACTGAACTAGAGGAAGAACAGAGAGACTACAGTAGTAGGTATGTAAGTCAGAATACAAGGATTGTAGAAGCGGTTGTGTTGTTGGACTTTTACTGTTAACAGCAATAGAATATTTTAAGCAGAGAAGTGATATGATGCAGATGGTCATCTCAGTAAAAGGAATCTCTTTGGAATTATAACTAAAATTTCATCCTTACTTCTACCTTTTTGAGAATTTTATACCTTTTTTCTCTGAATTATTTCATGAAGTAATGTCTGCTTATACATATATATTAGGGTCTCCCCTACAGGAATATCAGCTCTTGTAGGGCAGGGATTTTCTTTGTTTTGGTCTTTATTTATATTACCAGCACCTTGAGGGGTGCTATATACACAGTTCATGCAAAATAATGCTTATGTTTAAAAGAATTTTGAAATAAAAGCAAACAAACCCACTGCCATCAACTTGAGTGCGATCAACCACAAGCACATGTCAGAGTTTTACGACTGAAACTCTTTATGTGGGCAGAAAGTAAATCCCTCTTAATGGTGCCATGCAGTGTCCGCTTTGTCCTGTGGGGCAGCAGGTAGGTCTGAGTCACTGACTTTGCAGTTAGCTGCCAAACTCCCAACACCACCAGTGCTTCTTTAAAAGAAATAATAAATAACTAGCTATTGTTCGAATCCATTGAAAACAACTTTTGGGTTGTTTTCTGTGGATAACAGGCTGGGACCAGAGAGCGGGTCAGGGTAAAATCTTGGAGACAGAGGGAGTACAGAGAGGAAGACTAGAACCGCGATCAAGAGGAGAAATGGTGGTGGTGTGGATTCAAGCACACATAATAGAAACAGTGAGAACTTGGCTTGTTTCACTTCTATTTGGAAGTAGAATTCTTGGTGATAGGTTGTGCTTGGGACTATACTTTATATGAAGGAGCAGTGATAGCAAAGTTGTAATAGCATTGGGCTGCTACTGCAAGATTAACCCTTAGCTGCTCTGCTGGGGCAAGGTGAGAATTTCTGCTCCTGTATGATTCACAGCCTTGCAAACCTAAGGGGCAGTTCTATCCTGTTCTAGAGGGTTCCTGCAAGTCAGAATCAACTGGGTGACTGTGGCTGATTATATGTTAGTGCTGTGTATTATTAGCACCGGACTCCTGGTTGCCTGATGCTTGACAAAATGAAATGCTACTTGGCCTCCTGCACCATCCTCAGTCAGCTATAGATTGGATCATTGTGATCCACAGAATGTTCACTGTTTGATTTTCCCAAGTGGGTCACAAGGCCTTTCTCCCTAGTTCACTGTGGTCTGAAAGGCTTACTGAAACATGCTAGATGCCATCGTGCCCAGGCACCACTGACAAGACTAGGCAGATTGGCAGTGCTAGGAATGGAACTGTGGCAGTCATGTACTCTGGTGTCAATTTCATGATTGGGAGTGTAGGAGTGGGATCTAGCCTGTCAGTCTGAAGACAGCCAATGAGACCTCTGTATGCGTATGGCTTTCTCCTGAGAATTCTGGGAAATATGGTTACATTTCCCCATTGAAGGTGAGAGATTTACGACTGACTTAGTCCCTTGGAGTTGCTCTATTGACAAGATACAAGGCAGATTCCCTGCGAGACATCTCAGAAGTGAAATGACATGGCCTTACCCTGATGGAACCAGGCCTCTGAAGCCAGAAAATCCATATAGAGACTCCTGCTAGGGCTGAGATGCTTGAGAAGCCACAGAGATGTCCCTGTCAGCACTGAGATGCTTACAATGCCACTGACCTGTGATTGTCCTGGTGTCATTGTATGTGCTTCACGAGTCTGAAGAGGACTTAGGGATTGGAATTAGATGTATGGGCTAAAATCAGACTTATTGCCTTGGACAGGACTGGGTTGGGATTTCTTCTTAATTACAGTTGCTCTTGAACACAAAACTCTTTCTTATACACATATGAGTGTTTATGACTTTGTTTCTCTTCTCTATCCGGACTAACACAAGAACCTTAGAGTCCCACATGGAAAGCAAGTGCCCTACCAGTGAACCACCATTGAACCTGGAGAGAAGATAATGAAGAGTAATGTTTGACCCAAAAAACCAAGTGGTTGTTGCCACCATGAACAGATATGGTACATATTGGGAGAACTGGTTTTGGGGCTCGCTTGGACAGCACATATACTAAAATTGGGAGAACTGGTTTGCAGTTTGTGGGTGTGGATGGAGAATGTATCTTCCTCAGCATAAAAGAAGAGGAGGTGGCATCACTGCGTCTATCCACAGAAGAGACAGGTCTGCAAGACCAAAGGAACCAGTTTCCACGGGAAGACACTCTTAAGTAAAAAGCATACATTCGTATTCCTTCGTAGTCTCCTGAATATTAGAAACATTGGAGCACAGAGTGAAAGCGTGGGAGTGGGGGGTGTTAGTAGGGATCTCTGATGTCGGTGGCTTTGCTGGAGAGGGAAGTCATGGAATGACCATTTGTTACTATTCCTGTGGCTGCATTATATAGATCAGGGGATATCTGTCACCATTTCAACCTCTCTTTTAAAGTCGTGTAATTGAGCTATGCTCAAGCTTCTTGATCCCTTAAGCAATAAAAATGCAGGACCATCTGCAGATTATGAATGTTAGAGTGCTTCCGGATATGCAGCTGTACCAGGGATCATAATCAAACTATCAAAATCCTATTATCAGCAATGTTAAACACATCTGATAGGACTCAACAGGACAGAACTCGAATTCAGTGAAGGTTGCTCACAATTGCAATGGGATCCCCTCCCCACCTGGAACCGACCATCTTCTAACCCACCCAGTGCAACATAAGACGTTCGTTGAGAAGCTAAGAGGGAACCTTGAGGGTGACATGGGTGAGTGCTGGGCTGACAGCAGAGAGACGGGTCGTTGGAATCCACCTGGCTGCTCTGTGGTGACAGAACTGAGCTGCCGCTCCCAGAAAAGTTTGCAGGCCAGAAAACCTGTAGAGTTAGTCTATTCTGCCACACGCGGCTGCATGTAAGTAGAAATGACTCCATCCCACTGAACAAGAGCAAAGAGGTGCAACTAGGTGGATTTTAACCAAAACGACCCCCCCCACCCCCCCACCCCCCCGGAGGACAATGGATTTTGAGGAAGGATGAATCAACTATCTCTTTCTTATGCAGAGCCCAGAGCATCTCGATTTGGGCTGCATCATACAGTCACTTGCATAGCTATGGAAAATCCCAATGACCAGGCCACCCGTTCTACCGCTTAAGTCACAATCCTTGCAGATTGGCAGCAGGCATCCATATTTTTCTGAACAACAACAACAAAAAAACCCCAGGTGGCTTAGTTTTTGTACTGATATCCACTGCATTAGAGTTCTCAAAGCACTAGCAGATTCAAAACTCCAAGGAGACTGCAGCTGTCACATTGCTTGTTTTCCATGTTTTAACCCACAGTTTCCGAATGAAGCCGTTCATCCTTGTGCAGCAGTCCTCAGATCCTAAGGAGCAATAGTATTACAGCAATGTGTTCCAAAAATCCTGCTGTAGAGAATTCAAAGAACACTGGCCGCCCCCACCCAGGGCGCTCTACCAGCTTCACGTGGCATCTCCTCGTTGCTTCCGTTTGCATTTATCTGTTTACTAGTGAGGCGAACATCTGTTGAGATTGCTTCTTTAAAGGTCCAAAAGCTTCCATGGCTGCAGGCTGCAGTCGTGGTGAATTCAAGCATTTAGGGGATTTGGGGAAGAAGTTCCAGCACAGGAAGGACAGGCAACCTGGGTTCCTGCGGTATCAGTCTTCTGAGTCTGGGTTTTCTGGAATGTCACTTTAAGCTGTCACACTGACTTTTCCCAGGAGCATCTAGGAAGGTGGTGATGCTAGAGGGTAAATTGTCAACCTGCTTTTGTCATCTGACACACTACACAGCAGCGTGCCAAGTGCTCAGAAGTTTGCCTAAGGGAAGAAGGAATGAAGTTCACTGCCAGGATGTTTCTGGACCTTGATGGGGACTCGTGGGCACAGTCCAGATGGGCTGGAGCACAGAAAGCATTGTGAGGATCGAACAGCAGTGGGTAGTGTTTCCTCCTGTTGTTCCCACAGTCGCTATGGGTCACAACCCACTTGAGACACCCAACAGCAACCGCCAGACCCTGGTCCTCCAGCAAACCTCCAGAGATCACTGGAGCAGTTCACCTTAAGTCCTGCGAGACTTTCCTTATCTTACTTGAATTGGCACACATCTAGACCTTTTATTCTTCCCTGTAGGTCGTGTGTGTGTGTGTGTGTGTGTGTGTGTCGAGAGAGAGAGAGAGAGAGAGAGAGAGAGAGAGAGAGAGAGAGAGAGAGAATGTATGCATATGGTTGTACCAGAGAGAAAATACATAATTGGAAATATTGTAACCATAGCTTGATCTGTATAAGAGTTAGTGAGAAATCAGAGGCTGTATATTTCCTTCCCTGTTTTGTTTTCCTAGAGTTACTATTTACTCTTTTTGAGATTTACCTTTTAAAAATTGTCAGGGATTTTTGTGAAAATGGAACTTTTTCATATGTATATTAGAAAGATAGTATAGATTGTTAATGCACCTTCATTTATAGTTCACTTAAGAACATTTTTTAATAATCATTTTATTGGGGGCCCTTACAACTCTTGTTACAATTCATACATCAGTCTTACATATATGCCATTGTTCTTTTTTAGATATTTACTTTGCATTGAGCTCTTAGGATCAGCTCCTCCTTTTTCCCCTCCCTTCCCCCACCCCAAACTCTTATGACCCCTTGATGAATTATAAATTGTTAATTATTTTCAAAGGGAAACAGCTGTCGGTGTGAAGAACACTTTTTATTAATTTTGATCTCAAAAGCTTGTTGTCATGAGACAACATTGTTAGGAAGAAGTGTTAGGAAGAATTAGACATAAAAATACCACTGACAAATTCATAAAATTCTATTTACAATAAACTCCATTACTTTCAATATGCTGTTCTTTCCCCAGGATCAGTTCTAGAAGCTTTCAAATACCTGTGTGGTCAGGAAAAAAAGTGAAGCACAAATGTTCTCGTCTCCTCTTCTTGCCATTGAGTCAAGCCCCACTCAGAACAAACTCACAGGGCGGTGTAGAACTGCCCTGTGGGTTTCTGAGCCTGCACCTCTTTACAGAAGGAGAGTGGCCTCAGTGTGGCTGGTGGTTTCCAACTGCTGACCGAAGCTGGCAAAGAGCCCACTCTGCCACAAGGATTCCTCTAGTAGTCACATAAAACAAGTGAAGCAACTTGAGTTCTCTTTTTTAATGTTTACCACTACTCTGTTGGTACTGATTGAGTATAGAAATAGATAGCCATATATTTGGAGATACAAACCTCACCAAAGTCTGTTTGAATTATTTGAACTGTTGCAAATGTTCTCTTGAAACAAGTACCGGTGTGTAAGAAGACAGGGGTGAGGGGGAGGGGAAGACACTGGCTGTATAATTGTGAGTCCTCCCAACTAAAGCTGCCACACATCACACTGTTTATTATAGGATAAGTCATACATATATCCCAATTTGAACATTCCATATCTGATCACAGCTTAACTATACATACAGCAAATGTAATATTAGACTAAGAAAAAAGAGGCTTCTTTGTTTCATTTGTATTCATTTTCCTACCCATCCTTTGTGAGAAAGAGTATTTTATGACTGACATCATGGAGAATTACTGGCTACATTTCTTTTCTGTGCATCTTCCCTGTCCTTGGCACTTCTATAATAGGAAGCACATTTTCATGGATTTCTCAAAATGACGATTGTCTCAGGAGCAAAGGGACTGACTGCCTTTGCTCCAAACTTTTTTTCCCATAGGGTATTTGTATCGGAAAACAGTCTTAGAAAATAAAGTTGTGCCCTCCACCCCCTCCATCCCTGGCCCACAAGGGCCACACTTTCTCTTTCTCTGGGACAAGACAAAGGGCAGACCTGTTTGCTGTCAATTAGAATACATTCAGAGAACTGAAATGTGAGACTTTCTACCCCCAAAGAGTGCACTGCATGGAAGAGCATCACCTACTGCCTTCCTGCTTGGCTTGGGGAATGGAGCTCGCTCCTGAGACTGGTGCCCAGGCACCTAATCAGACTGTTGTCACGGCTGTGGGTCTGATGTTTCCGACCCGCATATCTTGCGTCATCTGTGAGCATCCCTAACATTGTGCCGGGCTGATTTATTAGTTTGCAAGTACTGTAAATCTCACCCAGCACATAACAGGATCCTGTCACAAATATTGTGAAGGTAAATGAACTTGGTAAAAGTGAAAAGGAAATTAGACAATTTGGAAAAGGAACAAAGACATGTTCTTGATTTCTTAGATGGAATAATAGACAAAGTGTGTTCATCTTTACTTTGCATCTCCAGTGGTGTATGTCATCTCTATGAAAACAGAGTGACAAGGGACTTGAGGACCAGATGAGAAGCTTTCAAAAACCCTTTAGAGAAACAATGCTGGAAGGAGTTAGACATGTTCTGTAACCAACACAGGGAGGAGGTGAGAGGCAGAGGATAGAGGCTAAGAATTGGTGGTAACAACAACAACAAAAAGGTGAATTAGCTTAAAGGCTACATAAAGTAGAGTACTTCTGTTAGGTGTCTGGCATGGGTAGACCTCGGTTCTTGGTACACTGTGCTGAAAGAATGAACATTACAGAAGCACATTTTATAACCCAAGTGCGTTTTTATGAAGGAAGGGGAAGGTTCAGTTCTTCAGTCTCAAAAGGCCCCTGGAAAGCATGCCAAGCCACATGGAAGCCACATTGTGGTTCCCCACTAGACACAGAAAAACATGTGGAAAAGAACACCAACAAGTACCCAACGGGGGGAACCCCAGGGATCAAGAAGCCAAGAGCAAGTGGGCCGCAAGTAGTGCCAGAGTGAGTCCTGAGGGGGCACATGCGCCCAAATGCTAGAGGTCCTCTTCGCAGCATGACCCTGAGCCAGGGCACAGTAAAGAGAGACCTGGTCTTCCCACAGCATGGAGGGTGAGGCGGGGGTGTGGGGTAATACTTCTGTTTAGGGAGGCATGGTTGAAGGTACTGGCTGGTTTTCCTGGCTGCATTTAAATGCACCTGGGTGATGCCATGGTTCTAGGTGGAGGCTAGGTTTTAGGTTTCACCTGTGTTTGGCGCTCCTGGTCTGTGCACACTCAGTTTGGGTCTTCCTATAGGTGTCCAATTAGTGCTTGATCTCTTTTCAACCCCTGTATATGGGCCTTTGCATGCATTGGTGAGAAAGCCCCCTTCCCTAAATCTAGCTACCTTTCACTATAATACCCTTGTGAATTTTGTCTTGTTCCAGGGTCTTAAACCCACTGAAAAGATGCATGTGCTATTTCAAAAATGCTACCCAAGATCAGAAAATCCACAGGCATGGTGGAATTCTAACTTGTGTCCCATCTCTATAATCATTTACTCACTTTTGATCACTCTCATCCAAGTCTGGAAATCTTTTAAAGAACAAAGTACCCTATAATTTGTCACTGTAGGGGGCCCTAGTGGCACTGTGGATTAGACAATCTGAAAGGTCAGTGTTTCAAACCGAGTAGCTGCTCCACTGGAGAAAGATGGAGCTGTATATGCCCATAAAGAAACTTTTTAAAAATTTTTATATTACCTTATTTCAATTTTTATTCAAAGATCATTTCATTGGGGACTCTTATGACTCTGGTTACATACATTGCTTGCTTCAGGTGAATGTGTACATATGTGGTCTTCATTCTTTTTTTTAAAAAGTGAATCTTTTTATTGGGGGCTCATACAACTCCCATCACAAACCATCCATACACCAATTATGTGCAGGCCACATTTATACACTTATTGCCATCATCATCCTTAAAATATCCTCCCTTCATCCAGACCCCCAGTATCAGCATCCTATATTTCTCTTCCTTCCCCCCTCTTCCCCATGAACCCTTAGTAATTTAAAAATTATTATTTTCATACTGTACACTGTGCAATGTGTCCCAACACTCACTTCCCTGTTTTGCATGTCCCAGAGGGGAGCCTACATTTATATCCCTGAAGTAGGTTCTCCCTTTCTATTCCACCATCCCTCCACCCTCCTGGTATTACCACTCCTATTACTAGTCTTGAGGGATCATCTATCCTAAATTTCCCATGTTTCCAACTTTACTGTACATCCCCTGGTCTAGCTGGATTTATGTGGTAGAATTGGGATCATGATAGTGGGTGGGAGGCAGCATTTAAGAAATAGAAGAAAATTGCATAATCCATTGCTACTACCCTGTATCTTAACTGGCTTATCTCCTCCTTGCAACCCTTCTGCAACAGGATGTCACTTCACCTATTGATGGGCTTTGGGTCCCCAATCTGAACTCCCCCTAATTAATGATGACATAATTTTAGCTTTTTGATTCCTGACACCGGATCCCTTCACCACCTCGTGTTCACACAGGCTGGTATGCGTCTTCCATGTGGGCTTTGTTGCTTCTGAGCTGGATGGTCGCTTGTTTACTCAAACCTTTAAGACCCCAAATGCTATATCTTTTTATAGCTGGACTCCATCTACTTTCTTCACATTAGCTTATGCACACATTCGTCTTCAGCAATCATATCAGGAATGTGAGCTTGCAGTGTTATGCTTTTTAATTGTTGAAGCCTAATATCTAATCCCTTTGACACCTCGTGATCCCACAAGCAACTGTGCTTCTTCCATGTGGGCTTTGTTGCTTCTAAGCTAGATGACTACTTGTTTACTTTCAAGCCTTTAAGACCCCAGACGCTACCTCTTTTGATGGCCGGGCACCATCAGCTTTCTTTAACACCTTTGCTTATGCACACATTTGTCTTCATTGATCGTGTCAGAAAGGTAAGCATCTTGGAATGCCAATTTAATAGAACGTAGTGTTCTTGCACTGAGGAAGTACTTGAGTGGAGGTCCAATGCCCATCTGCTCTCCTACTATTAACCCTATAAGTATGCGCGTTGATCTATTTCCCCATCGTGACTTATAAATACATGCACCTATGTACATACCTGTATTTGAACCTCTATAAATGCCCATTATCCCCCAGTTCCTTCCTCTATTTCTATTTGCTTCCCTCTTGTCCCACTATCATGCTCAACCTCCACTGGGTTTCAGTACTTTCTCTCTGTTATATTAGTTTTAATCAATCCTTATCGGATGTCTCTAACCCACCTTGTCACTGATTTTGTATCAGTTGTTATTACCTTTTTCTTGAGCTGGTCGACTTCACCTCCTTTCCCCCTCCTCCCCCTCTTCAATGTCCCCTACCCTGGAACCATCAGTCCTGTCGTTTTCGCCTCCAGACTCTGTCCAGCCAATCTTGTCTAGATAGACCTGCAGAGAAAACAATATGTACAAAAAAAAAGGGGAGGGGTCTCCTAAAATGAAGCAACCGAAGCAAGTAAAATAATGATAACAACAGCAAGAAAACTCCTCAATGTGCTATACATATATGTAAAAGGATAATAAAAATAATAACAATATACAAACCTGTATAAAGTTGAAGGTCTGTAGTTGACCTCCAGGAGTGCCCTCTGGTTGAGACGGATGAGGTGCCATACCCTAGCCCCAAAGTATATCCTTGGCACTCCATCTGGAACTCCACACTCTGTTGCACTCTCTTAGTGCTTTGCATTGGTGTGGCTGTGTCCGACAGGGTTTAATCTTGACCCTGTTTCTTTATCCTGGGCCCGATAGGCCTTGGTTCAGCGAGGGTAGCTGTGTTTCATATTGGGGTCGGCAGTATAGTCCTCTTTGTGCATTAGCTGTTCTGAGTGGGAATGTCGCCCTGAAGGCTTGGTGGGCCAGGATGCACATCATTCTCTCTTCCTCCATTTTCATTTGCTCTCGTGTGCTCTGGTCAGGGATATCTCACTCCCTAAGTTTCAGCTTCAGTGCTGGCCTCCAAAGCAAAATCCTCTGGTAGAGAGGTGGCTGTCCTTATAGTTGAGGTTGGGGTTGTGTTCTCCGGTCCCTCCACTGGTTCTCCATTCCATGCTGTCGTGCTGCATTCACATCCTGGGTCTCCGGGTTTAAGTTTGGTCCCTCTTTCCCTGTGAATATGTAAACCATACACTCCCCTTTGATGGTTTAGTGCCCCATTCCCTTTCTACACATCACCATCTGGCCCCCCTCACTCCTCCCCCCTAGTTGGCTCCATATGTAGCCCTAGATTAAATCTGGCCCCTACCATATTACCTGGGATTTCTCCCAGGATTTTCTCTATATAGTAGCTTTTTCCCGATACTCCTTTCCAATTTTAAAATTATTACTATGTTTACCTCAGCGGATTCATATTGTACATGTCCTTTTACTCTTGGCTAACTTCACTTAGCATAATTTCTTCCAGTTCTTCCCATGCAGGGATGCACTTCATGCCTTCATCACTGCTTTTGAGCTATGCATAGTACTCCATTGTATGTATGTACCACAGTTTTTTAATCCATTTGTCAGCTGATGGGAATATGGACTGCTTCCAACTCCTTGCGATTGTGAACTGTGCTGCGATGAACATTGGGGCACAGATCTCTGATTGTGCATTGTTGCTTGTCTCTTCTGGGTATATGCCCAGCAGGGGGATTGCTGGGTCATATTGTAACTAAATTTCCATCTGTTTTAGATATCTCCAAATTGATCTCCACAGTGGCTGTACATACCTGCAGGTCCATCAGCAGTGTATAAGCGACCCTATCCCCCCACAGTCTCTCCAGCATTTGTTACTTTCTGACTTTTTGAATTGGGCTATCCTTGAGGGTGTTAGGTGGTATCTCATTGTTGTTTTGATTTTCATTTCTCTTATGGCTAATGATTGGGAATATTTTCATATATATATATATATATATATATATATATATATATATTGGCCTCTCTGATTTCTGCTTCTGTGACACTTCTGTTTAAATCCTTTGCCCACCTCCTCAGTGGGCAGTTAGTTTTGCTCTTTTGGGAAGCTATCAGGGTATTTTAGATTTTAGTAATAAGACCTTTATCTGATTTGTCATTGGCAAAGATGTTTTCCCAGTCTGTCTGCTCTCTTACTACTCTCTTGGTGAATTCTTTCGATGTGAACATGTGTTTTATCTTTAGTATATCCCATTTGTCTATTTGAGCTTCCTCTGTTTTTTGTGTCTTTCCCTATTTCTATTAGCCTATGTAGTCCCTGTGCCACTGTTCTCAGGTTGTTCCCAATTCCCTCATTGATGGCCCTAATAGTTTGGGGTTTTACTTCAAGGTCTGTGATCCACCTTGAATTTATTCAAGTGCATGGAGTGAGGTAAGGGCCCTGCTTCATTTTTCTACAGATAGATATCCATTTTTTCCAGCACCACTTGTTGAAATGGGCATCTGTTTCCCATTTGATACTTTTGGGGCCCTTATCAAAGATCAGTTGTCTGTATGCTTGTGTTTTTATTTCTGGATTTTCAGGTCTTTTCCATTGGTCTGAGTATCTGTCATTATGCCAATACCATGCTGTTTTGACCACTGTGGCTAGGTAGTATGTGCGAAAGTCAGGTAAGGCAAGCCCTCCCACGATGTCCTTCTTCTTGAGGAGTTCTCTACTAATTCTGGGTTTCTTCCCTCTCCATATGAAGTTGGTAATCATTTCTTTCCATTTCTTTGAAGAATGAGGATGGTATCTGTATCAGTATTGCATTAAACCTATATAGTGCCTTGAGTAGGACTGTCATCTTGACTACATTGAGTCTTCTGATACACAAGCATGGGATATTTTTCCATTTCTTGAAGTCATTCTTGGTTTCTTGTAATAGTGTTCTATAATTTTCCTCACATAGATCTTTTGTTCTTTTTTCAGGTATATCCCTAGATATTTCAATTTATGCTTGGCTATTGTGAAGGGTATCTCTTTTTTTTATCTCCTCTTTTGTGGTCTTATCTGATGTGTACAGCAGACCAATCGACTTCTGATTGTTGATCTTGTACCCTGCCACTCTGCCATACTCCTCTATTGTTTCCAGTAATCCCGTTGTGGAACTTTTGGGGTTATCCATATATAGAATCATATCATCTGCAAATAATGATACTTTCACCTCTTCCTTCCCCAGGTGTATACCGTCTTTCTTTTTGCCTTATGCTGTTAGCTAAAACCTCCAGTACGATATTGAATAAGAGTGGGGACAAAGGACATCCTTGTCTGGTCCCCTTTTTCAGTGGGATTGTGTTTGTCTTTTCTCCATTGAATCTCACATTGGCTATTGGTATTTCATATATAGCTTGCATTGTCTTGAGGAATCTTCCTTCTATTCCTATCTTCTTGAGTGTCTTAAACATGAATTGGTATTGAATATTGTCAAATGCTTTTTCGGCATCTATGGATATAATCATGTTATTCTTATATTTTTTCCTGTCAATATGGTGAATGATACTAGTGGTCTTTCATATATTGAACCACCCCTGCATTCGGGGTATGAACCCCACTTGGTCATGGTGAATTATTTGTTTTATATACTTTTGTATTCTATTGGCCAGTATTTTATTAAGCATTTTTGCATCAATCTTCATTAGGGATATTGGTCTGTAGTTCTCAATTCTTGTGGGATCCTTGTCTGGTTTTGGTATCACTGTTATACTAGCTTCATAGAAAGGGTTTAGGAGTTTGTCATCCTTTTCTATGCTTTGGAAGAGATTGTGTAGGGTTGGTGTCAGTTCTTCCCTGAATGCTTGGTAGAATTCTCCTGTAAAGCCATCTGGTCCAGGTGATTTTTTTGTTGGTAGTCCCATGATAACCTTGTCTATTTCTTCTATTGTTATGGATATGTTGAGATTCTTGACATCCATTGGGGACAATCTAGGAAGAGATTGTTTTTCCAATAATTTCTCCATATCTTCCAAGTTGTTGAGTTCATTGGAGTATAGATCTGTGTAGTACTGTGTGATTATCCTTTTGATTTCATTAGGGTCAGTTGTGATGTCCCCTCTTTCATCCCTTATTCTTGCTATTGAAAATTTCTCTCTCCTTTCTTTGGTGAAGTCTGTCAATGGTTTATCAATTTTGTTAATTCTTTCAAAGAACCAACTTTTAGCAGCATTAATTTTTTCCATTGTTTTCTTATTTTCCCTCTCCTGAATCTTAGCCCTGATTTTTATTATTTCTTTTCTTTTGCTATTAGTGGAATTATCCTGCTGACTCTGCTCTAGTTGTAAATTCTGCATCAACATATCAGTTATGAGACACTCTTCCTTTTTCAGGTGTGCTTGTATTATTATGAAACTTCCTCTGAAGACTGCCTTTGCTGTGTCCCATAAGTTTTGGTATGTTGTGCTTTCATTCTCTTTGGTTTCTAGAAATTTTTTAATTTCATCTCTGATCTGGGCCAGTACGCATTCCTTTTGCAATAGAGAATTATTCATTCTCCAACTGTTTTCCCTAGTTCTCCTCACCTTCCTTTTGTTGACTTATAAACTTGTGGCAGAGTGGTCTGAGAGTGAGTTCTGTATGATATCAATATGCTTAAATTTATGTAGATTCACCTTATGTCCCAGCATGTGGTCTATCTTTGAATAATTTCCATGTGGGGATGAAAAGAATGTGAAATGCTTTTCATTGATGAAAAACCCTGTAGATATCTACCAAGTCAAACTGTCTAATTGTAGTCTTTCGATCTCTCGCCTCCTTGGTGAGTTTCTTGCCCTGTGATCTGTCCTTCTCAGAGAGTGGTGCGTTGAAGTCACCCACTATAATTGTTGAGCCTGTAATTTCTTTTTTCATCATATAAAGTATTTGGTTTACATATTCTTCAGGTCTCTCATTTGGGGAATATATATATATATATATATTTATATTTATATTTATATTTATATATATAAATATATATATATATTCCCTCTTTGTCTCTTATGGTTTGCACTTTGAGGTCAATTTTATCTGAGATTAGGATTGCTACCCCTGCTTTTTTGGAATTGCTGTTTGCCGGGTACATTTTTATCCAGCCTTTTAATCTCAATATGTTTTTTCCTGTGATCTTAAGATGTGTCTCCTGTAGGCAGCAGATTGAAGGGGTATGTTTTCTAAGCCAGTTTACTAATCTCTGTCTCTTAAGCCCTGAATTCAATCCATTAATATTTAGGGTTATTACATCTATCTATGCACTTTGTTTTCATTTTATCGCTCTTGGATTGGGTGTTTTTCTATTTCCATGGGTTGTGTCAATATCTGTTTGTGGTTCATTCTTGCCTTTTCTCTGAGCTAGCGGTATCTTGGGGGCTGTTAACCCTTTGATAGTCTCTGCGTAGATTTGTTCTGTGTGTGTTAGGTGGTTGTTCTTCTTCCCCCAGTGGGTTGGTGAGGATCTTTTGTAGGACTGGGTTCCTTTTGGCATATTCTCTGAGATTTTTCTTGTCTCAAAAGACTCTTACTTCTCCATCAATTTTGATAGATAATTTAGCTGGATAGAGTATTCTTGGGTTTGCATGGTTTTCCTGCAATTTTCAGAGCATGCTGCTCCACTCTCTTCTCTTCTTCATAGTTTCCATTGATAGGTCCGAGTATATTCTTATTTGTTTGGCTTTGGCATATGATTGCCCATTTTCCCTAGCTGCTCTCATAATTTTCTCTTTTTCCTAATAATTGGATAGTTTAACAACTATATGTCTTAGTGTTTACTTCTTGGGGTTGTCTAGCTGGTGTTCTTTCAGCCTATCGTTTTCATTCATTAAGCTAGGGAAGTTTTCCTCTAAGCATTCCCTCACTGTTTTGGCTGTTGGTTTTGTTGATGTCTCATCCTCCGGTAGACTGATAATTCTAATGTTGTTTCTTTTCATAGTATCAGCCAGGCTTCTAATATTTTCTTCTGCTTCTATCATAGACTTGTTAGATTTTTTTCTCTCATTTATTAATTTTTACTTGTGAGTGTTATAGGTCACTTGTCCTGTTCTCTGCCTCCTCCATTCTCTGGGCGAAATCTGAGGGCTTATTATTAGATTTTGTTAGCTCACTCCTTAGTTCTTGGATTTCCCTTTGGTGCATGGCCTTTATCTCCTGTGTTATTTCTTCTTTCTTCTTTAATGTGTCGCTTATCGCTTAAGAGCTGCATATGTATTAGTAACATCTTGAAGATTTCTTTCTGTAGTTGATCAATTTCCGCATTTTCTATGACTGCTGTTAGGTCCAGCTGGTCTTCTTGCATTGGATTTGGTTTCTCTTTTCTTGATACTATGGAAGCAGCTAGCTGTTTTTTGTTTGATTTATTCGAATTAGGTGGCATTTTCCTTGGTGTTTTGTGGCCCTGGGGTCTGTCTTTAGGAGGCTGGTCTTATAGCTTTCCTCAGGAACTGTTTACAGCTGGGCCTTGCAGATCTGATGGAATATGTTGGGTGAGCAGGGGAGTGGGTTTAGGGGGTGGGTTGGGAGTTGGGTGAGATGTACCTGGCTAGGGGTGCTTGCCACAAATAGGTGGGAAAAAATCCTCTGGCACTCTGGGGTGGGGAGGACTGGCTGGCTGTTTACCCAGGCAACAATGGAAAGCGGACCTCTCTGCCGTAGGTCTGGTGGTGGGGCAGGCGTCCTCAACCAGCAGCGTCTGTGGGGAGTGTAGGCGACCGTGGGGAGTGTGGGCATTCCTTTCGCTCCTATTAGAAAGTGTGGCCCAGGTGGTGGGTCGCAGGTTTAGGGGATGGGTTGATATTATCCTGGGCGATGGTGGCGCCCTTACGCCCCACCTGGGCGCGGGCCTCCTGGGTTGGGGAGGGGTTGGCCTGCTGTTCTGCTGGGGACACAAGTGCCTCTGCGGGTGGGGAGCGAGAGGTGCGGGTCTGCATGGAGTGTCCTCTGGGCACCCTGGAGTGGGGAGGTCTGGTAAGCAATTTGCGCGCGGGCGCTGATGCACTGCAGGTCCCTGGCTTGTGGTCGCAGAGAGGACGCCCTGGATTCTGCTGGCACAAATAACCCGCAGTGTCTGTGCGGCATCCGTGGGGAGTGCTGGCTTGCAGGTCATGCCTGCTCCTGGTTCAGAGGAGGGCTCTGAGCTTTCCTGGACTCACAAAGCCCCAAATCGAGGGCCCCACCCTTCCCTGGGTCACCCCCACTCACCGATCTCCAGGAGCTCCGGGCGTGAGCTGTCTATCTGGCCGCCATCTGCCCGCCGTCCCCGCCCATGAAGAAACTCCCTCAGAGAAGGAATCAGCTCCATGGTAGTGGGGAGGTAACATGAATTTGTCACACTTGCCTGCCGCATTCACTGTCATTGAGTTAATGCTGACCCCTAGTGACCCCCTGTAGGTTACAAGATGGCAGCTGTTTACAGGAGCAGACGCCCTAGTCTTTCTTACTGCTGGTGTTTGGGCACTACTGATCATAGGGATTGAAGTTCAACTTCTAACCACTACATCACCCAGGCTCCTTTGCCTACTTCTAGAGAGTTTAATAGTAGGTTCTTGATTGTGTGTTTCAATTTTTCCCCCCACAACCTTTCTTCCAACTCATTTGGAGTTCCTTTCCCTTATGTACTAATTCCTTTGGTGTTGGTGGTTGTACTATAAGGACTTCGATCATCTTATTATACATGCATATGCTTTGTCGGAGACAAATTAGGAAATAAGAATTAGAGCCTGCATCTTTTTTTGCAGATAAAACTTGAAATATACCTTGATACAAGCCAAGGATACTAGACTAAGGTCATAAAACATTGAGAAAATACCACCTGAAGATTTTCTGAAATTATATCGATATTATGCAGGTGGTAGTATGTATTTTTAGACTAGCTTTCTAGTCCAAACTCAAAGTAAAGCATTGAGCATGGAATTGATTCCGACTCAGGACAGTCTGGTTTGCCAGACTGCAAATCTCCAAGAGAGTAAAAAAATCGCATCTTTCTCCCATGGCAAGAGTGGTGGCTTCAACCTGCTGACCTTCCATCAGAAGCCCAGCACAAAACCCACAAGGAGCACAATCGTGAAAAATGATACCAGGGCAGTGTTTTCCAAATCAGGCCACCTCGCCTGCTGGAGGCCACTGGAGCAATCCAGAGGGCTCCAAAAACAGATACCCACACGTAGTCATGGATTATGGACTACAGGACAAAAGTTTTCCAGTGCCAGTGGGCTGGCTACTGAATTTTTGTTTTTGTTGTTATCATTCTTTTCTGAAAAGCAGGCAGCAGATCATGTAAGTTTGGGACTGTATGCACTAAGTGTTTATGTGACATTACATTGAAAAAAAGTTAATCCACAATGTTTAGAGTTAAACATGCACTCTAAGAGACTATTGTGATGTGATAATATGCAACTTCATACTCACTGATCCCTTACTAAGAGCTGAGCCCAGAGCTACTGCCAGATAGAAAGAAGCACAGGGCACCTCCTGTCAGAAATGGAATCTTGGCTTGGGTCCCTGGGCACCAGTGTCAGTGTATTTTATGACCATCAAGTAATTATGACCATCAAGGAAAACATCATAGTTGAAGAATGATTCTAAATAAAATTATGAACAATGCCTTTTAAAATGTGGAGACAGGGCTGAGCCCCGGTGGCGTAGTGGTTGTGCGCGGGACTGCGGCCCACTGGGTTGGAGGTTCAATTCCAGCTCCCAGGAGCAAAGGCTGGGCCTCCTACTCCCACCACCTGAGGGCAGTGATGCCTAAAAAAAAAAAATAAATAAATAAAAAAAAATGTGGAGACATATCTGTTCCTTTAGGGCGGCAGAAAGGTTGGTTTCAAGGACACTGGTTAAAGGTAAGATTCCCTAAAAACAAAACGAGAAAACCTTGGTGGTTATCTGGCACTCTAAGCCACATTTTACCAATTGTAAGCAATGGCTAGCGTACCTCACCAGGTGCCCTGAAAAGAGCACACGAGACGGGATCTCAGGAAGGAGGCAACTCAGTGACTGGAGACTGCACCTGTTCATATCCTCCCAGGCACCCTGTCAGAGGGGCGAGCAAGTCAAACACTCCTTCATGAGCAAATACCAGGGCACAGTGCATGCAGCAGCAGGAAGTGCTACTCAGCAGACCGTGGGTGGGCAGGGGCAACAAGAGGCTCTCGGTATTCCTTTGTGTCTTGCCTGTTTCTTTCTCTTTTAAACACTGCCTGACATGAGTTCTCAGACATTTCTTTTTGTTTTCCCTACCTTGGCTTATCCAACCAGTGAAAAGCAGCACTTGCTTATTATGCAAAACAGGGAAATTGTTGGGTAAGAGAAGAATTCACAAACAGATTCAGTTTGAAAAATCATTAAAGAAAAATAATTGAAAAGTCATAGAGGTTAAGAGCACAACAAGCTAAATAATATATCTAAAGAATAATGAGTATATCCAACTCCCTTCATTTGTATTATTCTCACCAATGAATACTTATGATGGATAGATTTGCAGCACTCAGCTGTTGGGCTATCTGTACCAATTACAAAGGCTTTAGAACTGCATTAGTACCTTGATGGTCTTCTGGTGACTGGTTGGTTGCATATTGTACAAATTGCACGTAGTACAAACACATGCCTCTAATAATTTTCCCTGGATTTCACACTGACACTCCTGTAGGCACTCAGCAAATGTTGGCTAAGTAGCCTTGTTTTCATGCAAAGAAGTGAGGAAGCAAGCTTGTAAAATGGTGTTCCTCAAACAGATTTCTAAATGCATTTATACATGACATTTATCTGTTGTGTTATAATAATATATGCATGTTTTACCTTGACTATTGAACCAAACACTTTAAGGACAGACTACATCATTTTCTTTATTTAAGTAGTTTTGTAATTTCAATAAACAACAGAGTATTAAAAATATAGTAGATGCTCTCAAAATGTTCATGATTTTATTAGGTTACTTGGGTTATTGACTTTATAACAAACAGCATGAACAAAGTGAAAAGAAAAACATATAATCTGTATGAAAGGACATATTTTTTTAAAATACTAGTGACATGGATACATTCAAAGGAATGCCAAGTTCTGGAAAGTAAAAGAAAATAAACAATTTCTAATATAGTCTTTAGCTCTTCTTGTGCTGGTGCCAACTCACGCACTAAGTACAACAGCACACAACACTGTCCAATTGCACCATCCACATATGAATCACTATGTGTGAGCATAGCATTGCAACTCCTCCCCTGGATCAGCCCAATTCCCAGACCATAAAATTTACAAAGCATTATGTCCTTCTCCAGAGACTTGTCCCTTCTGATGATGTGCAATATACATGTGACCAAACTTTTCAATCTTTGCTAAGCAGGAGCACTTTCACTCTGTGCTGTCCAATACAAATTTGTATGTTCTTCTGACCATCTGTGGTATATGAAGTCTTGCTCACTGACATCATAAGGCAGATGAATCAATTCTTTCTCTGGTCCTTCTTTTTCACTGCCCAAATTTCACATACATGCCTTGTTTTTTTTGTTCATATTATTTCTGCAAGTCTATCTAGATATAAGATAGGCTGGATCAACAATCTGGGGGAGAAAGCAATGGAACTGATGTTTCTGGGGGGAAGTCGAAGTGGGGGAAGAGGGGGAAAGGGGGTGGTCTTGACCAACCCAGGGACAATAGAATAATAAGTGATCCAAACAGTGCAAGGTGGGTATGAGAAGTCTGATAGGGATTGATCAAGGGTAATGTAGCAAAGAGAAATTACTGAATCCCAAATGAAGGCTAAGCCTGATAGTGGGGCAAGAGGAAAGTAAAGGGAAATAGAAGAAAGAACTAGGAAACAAAGGGCATTTATATAGGTCTAAATACAGGCTTATATATAGATAAATACTTTTATATATATGATGATGGAGAAATAAATCTTCATGCATATATTTATAGGTTCAGTATTAAGACAGGAGATAGACATTGGGTCTCCACTCAAATACTTCCTCATTGTAGGAACACTTTGTTCTATTAAATGGGCATTCATTCAGTACATGATTGTTGAATTCAAATGTGTGCATAAATAAAAGTAGTAAAGAAAGTTGATGGTGCTCAGCTATCAAAAGATATAGTGTTGGATTTTAAAGGCTTGAAGGTAAACAAACAGGCAGGTATCTCAGAAGCAATAAATTCCACATGGAAGAAGCACACTAGACTGTGTGCCCACAAAGTGTCAAAGAGATCAGGTATCAGGCATCAAAGAACTAAAAATTATATCATTATAAATGAGGGGGAGTAAAGATTGGGGACCCAAAACCCACGAGTAGGTAACATTGCATCCCCTTACTAAAGGGTCTGGGGGAGGTGATGAGGTAATCAGGTTGCAGTGTAGCAGCAATGAAACATGCAACTCTCCACTACTCCTTAAATGCTCCCCCACCCCCAACCCAACTATCACGAACCCAATTCTACCTTAAAAATCCGGTTAGTCCAGAGGATGTTCACTGGTACAGATAGGAACCAGAAACATGGAGAATACAGGACAGACAATCCCTTTAGGGCCAGTGGTGAGAGTGGTGATGCCAGGAGGGTGGAGGGAAGGTGGGGTAAAAAGGAGGAACTGATTACAAGGAGCTGCATGCAACCTCCTCCTTGGGAGATGAACAACAGAAAAGTGGGTGAAGGGAGACATTGTACACTGTAAGACATGACAAAATAATAATAATTTATAAAGTATGAAGGGTTTGTGAGGAAGAGGAGAGTGGGGAGGGAGGGAGAAATGAGGATCTGGTACTAAGGACTCAAGTAGAAAGCAATTATTTTGAGAAAAATGAGGGCAAAAAATGTGCAAATGTGCTTGATACAATGGATGGATAGATGGATTTTGATAAGGATTGTATGAGCCCCCGATAAAATGATTTTTTAAAATGCAGGGGCAGTAAAAAAAGAAAAGAAAATGCAACCGTTTGACTTGGAGCACCTTAAGTCTCACACTGAAGATCTTGAGTTTTAACATTTAAAGGGCTTTCTGCAAATGCCATTTGTCATTTCATTCCTTGATTGCTTCTTCTATTGGCATTTCTTCTGTAGTAGTTAAATTTGAACCATTTCTTTTGATAAAAGGAATCTGTGTATTCTTTCCCTCTTCTTTTGACATTTCCTTCAATTTTTTGTCCCATGGACTCCATCAATATGGCAAGATTCTTTCTGCTGGAGAAATGCCAAGTGTACTCTTCTCTCTTTGATTTTCTAAGTCCAAAGCTTTGGATTTATTTTATTATACTTCATTATAATATTTAACTTTGTCTTCCCTAACTAGTCTGAAATCTTCAGCTCAGCTCCTCTCTCTTCAGCTCATTTTCTGTATTTTACCTAGTTTACATTACGATTGGTTAAGTCTCTTCTGGCATCATTTTTTGTCTCTTCCAACAACTGATCCTTCTCTGTCTCGATATTTCACATTTAAATAATTTCTGACACCACTGCATCTTGTTCAATCCAGACTACAGAATTTGACTTTAAAATATCTTCTATTTCTCCTTTGATATTACTGGTTGGTGTATAAATTTGAATAAAAACCTTATTGACTGATCATTCTTGTAAGGGTATAAATATTATGCTTTCACTGATAGCAGTGTACATCAAAATAGAGCTGAAAATATTCTTTCTAACAGTTAATGTAATGTCATTCTTTTTTAACTTGTAATTACTGGCGAAGTAGATAATAGGATCACCCAACTCAAAATGTCCAATATCAAATCATTTCAATGCCCCAATACCTACAGTATTGATTCTACTTTTTATAACATAATTTTCTTAGATTTATATTTTGTACATTCCGTACTCCAACTGTTAACAAATTTTTGCAAGTACTTTTCTCATTTTGAGCACTATTGCCTCAGTCAATGAAAATCCTAGAAGTTTTATTCTGTTCACATAATTGAGATTGACTCTATTTTGAGATGACAGATCACATTTTGAGTGCCTTCCAGTGTGACAGGCTCACTTGTGTTCCTATGTCAGACAGTGTTTCACTGTTATGCATACAGCTGTCACTGAACATGTTTTAGTTGGTGTTACTATGGTGGCTTGAATGTTTCTGTGCTTCTGGAAGCTATGCCATTAGTATTTAAAATACCAGCAGGGTCATCCATAGTGGACAGAAGACTTCATCAGAGTCTGAAGGACCATTATAATCTACTTTTTAAAAATATTAGTGAAAAATCTTATAAATAGTCATGAAATATTTTAATATTGTTAATATGAACTCTTTACAAGTTAATGTACATGTTCAATGACATTTAGTAAGAATCTCAATGCAAAGATAGAAGAATGAATGGTAGAGGTAGGATAGAATATCTTTTGGAAACTCAACAGTGATTTCAAGTTTATGCTCATAAACTTTGTATTCCAAGACAATTTCAGAAAAATGTTGTCATGAGTGGGAAATATCACACCAAATCTAAAATAGAAACATGTCATTCTGAGAGAAAACTTAACATCTCCGAAGAACAAAATAGGCAGAGTAGATATTGCAATCCTAGAAGCCTTGTATAAAATTTAGTTTATGATAAAGTTGATATCACAAAAATACTTGGGTGAGGATCACTTAATAAACTATGCTGGGGAGATATCCATATAGTTAAACAACCCTTCCTCACCACTTCTTATCAAAATTGATGAACTCCATAGATACTAAACAGGTAAATAGAAAAAGCAAAACCATTTTGTAAAGAGGATGAAATATTGTGATCAGCTAATTGAAAGCTGAAAAGTTAAAAGATTACAGATTCACATATGCAAGAATACTTGAAAAAATGTTTATATGTACTTTTGTTGAAAGCATTAAAGAATTCCAGGGCAAAATAAAATGATAAATTGGAAAGTGTGTTTGTACTATGCATAGCAAACTTTTATTTTCTAATTTATATGTGAATATTTCCTGGGTCATTCAGTAGATCTCCCAGTTAGCATGAACAAAGGACATCGTGGTAGAGATGGTAGCTGTGTACCACAACCTTTTCCCTTTTTCTTCAAAACTATAGTCGTATAGGTGAGTAGACAGCTTCATCCTGTGACAGTGGACTTGCTTGCCCTGGCTCTTCTGTCCGTAGTCTTTGTAACACACTTAATGATAAGGTAATACGGAGTGGATAGCACTAGCCAGAGAATGGGTCGGTTTCGACATTCTGCCGGGTATAAAGTGCGCCATCACAGATGCAGGAAGAAAAATCCTCACAACCACCAGAAGAAAAGCCCTGAGCATAGCGCAGCCACGATGCCTGTGTGGAGACTCCTGCAGCAGCAGCGGGGGCCGTGAGACAGCGCGGTGGGCTCCTTACCACACACATGGAATAAAGCTTGATGCCTTCAGGCTTTCTTAAGCACTTCAGGTTGTGCTCTGTGGGCATTTGTCAGCTCTAACAGATCTTCGTAACACCTGCCTGAACAAGGCAAGAAGCCAAGGGGCTGAGGGACTGCGAGACAATAAGCTAGAGACTATGGGCATGATGGAGTAGAGGTACTGCAGACGAAAGAATGACATCCTTAGCATTTTTGATCCTGACTTGTGAGCACTGCTAGCTTTCCCAGAACATGCCATAAGCATGACCAGAGTATTGCCTGCACGCCTGTGAGACCAGACAATGAATTATGCAACGTATCAGAGAAGGATAGGGCTGTGGGGGGAATGGTTGACATCAGAATAGGGCAGAGGGCAGAGACATGTCTGATATCTGCCTCAGGAAACTGGCCTCAGCCTACTGATTAGTTTCCTTTTCTCTTATTAAGTCAGAGAAGGTTGCTTACCTAGCAAATAATTAAAACAATAAGAGCAGCAAGTCTCATTTGGACAAGATTTGAAGAAACCTCTACTTTTGTATGTCAGAATGGAGAAATGAAACAAAAGAAAATCATATCCAGTGCCATACAGTTACTTCTGATTATGGAGTCCTATCGAACAGAGTAGATATGCCACATATGGTTTCTTAGGGTGCAATTTTCTAAGTCTTTAAAGAATCAGACTGCCAGAGAAATGGATATCTAGGCCAGTTCTTCAGAACTAAGTGTGTAATCGATCATCTTTAGGAAAAAACATGTGTTTTACCTCATTTTATTAGATAAATGTATTCTTAGCAGTCACTAAAATTTTATGTGCAAAGGTATTTACTGCAGTGTTCTTTATACTAGCAAAACATTTGGAAGAAAATTAATTTCCCCAAATTGTATAATGGTTAACTAAAACTTAGTGCATTTATCTGATGATCAGTTATTATATTCTCAGTGAAGTGTCTTTAGAAAGATTTCTAAATTTCATAAGAGAAACACTCATACCATAATAATTAGTGAAAAATATCAACATATCAAGTGGTATATAATGAAGGTACCTACAATTTGAAGATAAAAGCAAAAATAAATACATGTGTAAACATAAATAAATGATGTCTTGCAACATTTTGTAGCAACTTCCTTTATGAAGATGAATAGATAATGCATTTTTAAAAATTGCTTGATTTTTTTCTTGCTTTTTACAAAAATCAAAGCTCGTGACAACCCTGCATGGGGCAGATCTGTCAGCACAATGTTTGCACTCTTCCTCGCTCTGTGCCCCATTCTGTTAGTGCTTATGAGGGTCCAATCCTTTTGCATAATGCTATCGTACATTTCCTAGAGTGTAGTAGAGTATAATTTAAATTTTATATCCACTCAAGACAAAAACTTCAAGTGATTTTCTTTCATGTGATAAAAAATTTTGCTGTCGTGATTGGGAATGAAGTCACAATACCTTCAAGGTGTGTGTGCATACAGACATTTGAAAGACTAAATGCCATAATGTAAATTGTACTTAGTATTAGCATAAATTATTTCTACAATTTACCTTTACTCTCTGCTCTTTCTGAAAATCTCTATAAAGGTGTTTTTTAAATTTATAATTAAAAAAGAGGAGTGGTCTATAAAAGAGAAAACAGGTTGTCAGAAAACTGAAATAGGTTTGCAAAACTGTATTTGTCAATGCAGCATCCATTGTGGCGATTGATTTATAATACGCTGCTATTTAGAAGTTTAAGTTAGCTTTATTTCTTTCTGCTTTTCATTTTCTAAACTTAGAACTTTAGCCATGTAGCATTTTGTGGGAAGGGTTTTCAAGTCTGAAACTTAGGATAGCATATATTTTAAAATATTTTTTGGAAAGTGCAATATACACATCGAAACATGGAGGTATTCATTCTGAATTGCTTCCTGGGTTTTCCCGAGTTACACTGGTGTAGCCTGCATAACTCAGCAGACACAGCGCTGTCAGTCCAGAGTAGATTTTTTTTTTTTTTGCTGCATAGACATTTGCTCCCAGAGTAACTGCATAGATTATGTGATAAGGCAGGACAATATAGGATTTCTTTTCTTTCTCTATCTAAGACAAAATTAGAGGAAGAAAAGAATTCCTACATTTTCCCGTGTATCACTCTCCCTTAGTTTGTGTGGTTCGTCCCTATTATTGCATGTACTTAATATTACGCATTCTCATGGCTCCGTAGTCATCCGTGTGGAACTATGCCCACAGGTTATTTACATGTTCTGCTGTTGCTAGGCTTTCTTTCTTTCTTTTTTTAAAATTCATTTTATTGGGGGCTCGTAAATCACTTTTCACATACATAGCTGCATATACTGTGCCAAGCACCTTCACATACCTGCTGCTATTATCATTCTCCAAATATGCGCCTTTCCACTCAGGCCCTTGATATCAGTTTTTCATCCTTTCCCCTCTGTCCTTGTCCTCCCTTCCCCACCAGTCCTCAATACTTTATAAATTATTGCTGTTTTGTTACACTGCCCGATATCTCCCCTTGCCCACTCCTCTGATATCTGTCTCCAGATAGGAGGTTCTTTGTAGATCCCTGTAGTTGGCTCCCTCGCTCTGCTCCACCTTTTCTCCACTCATCCGATAACTCCACTCTCACGATTGGCCCCGAGGGGTTCATCTCTCCTGGGTTCTCTACATTTCCAGCTCTCATCTCTACCAGTGAACTTCCTCCACTCCAGCTGAATTTACAAGGTAGAATTGGAACCATGAGAGTTAGGAGAGGAAGCCTTCAGGAACTAGAGGAAAGTTGTATGCTTCATCACTACCTCACTGCACCTTGACTGGCCCATTGGTGGGTGTCTGATTGCTCACAAGTGGCCCTTGCTCCCCACCCTGCTCTCCCCCTCATTCATAGTGATGTGATTTTTGTTCTTTGATGTTTAATATCTGCTCCCTTCGACCCCTCATGATCACACAGGATGGCTTGCTGATTCTTTCATGTGGGCTTTGCTGCTTCTGTGCTAGACGGCCACTTGTTCACCTTCAAGTCCTTAAGATCCCAGCTACTTTATTGTTTGGTGGCTGGGTGTCATAGGTTTCCTCTGCTCTGTCTGCCTCTGCACTCCTTTGTCTTCAATGAACATGTTGGGAGGGTGGGAACATAATGATATGATTTTTGTTCTTTGGTGCCTGATACCTGGTTCTTTCCACCCCTCATGGTCACACAGGCTGGTGTGCTTCTTCTGTGGGCTTTGTTGCTCCTGGGTTATGTGACCATTTGGTCATTCTCAAGCCTTTAAGATTTCAGATGCTATATCTTTTGATAGCCAGGCACCATCAGTTTTATCTTTACCACTCTTGCTCATGCCCCCACCTGTCCTCAGTGATCACCTCAGGAAAGTGCGCAGACTGTGATATGTTTTTTTCCTGCTTGATGCCTGAGACTGATCCCTTCAACACCTCATGCCCATCTAGGTTTTCTTGTATCTTTGTGTTTGGGGTTATTGTGAATAGTCCTAGAATGTCCCAGTCAGTATCAGATAAAAAGTTGGGTTGCTAACCCAAAAATCAGATTTAGCTTTTTAAAAAAAAATAGTTTTATTGGGGGTTCATGCAACTCTTATCACAATCCATATATAAATCCATTGTGTGTCAAGCACTTCTGTACATCCGTTACTCTCATCATACTCATAACATTTGATTTTTATCTAAGCCTTTGGCATTGGCTCTTCATCTTTTTCCTTCCCTCCCTACTCCCTCCCCTCATAAACCCTTGATCATTTATAAATCATTATTATTTTGTCATATCTTACACTGTCTGATGTCTCAATTCACCCACTTCCCCATTAGGGAGGAGGCTTTATGTGGATCCTTATAATCATTTCCCCCTTTTTTACCCCACCCTCCCTCCACACTCCGGTTATCACCAGAAGTGGTCCTGAAGGGATCATCTGTCCTGGACTCCCTATGCTTCTGGCTCCTATCTTTGCCAGTGTACATCCTCTGGTCTAGCCAGATTTGCTTTTTTTTTTTTCTTCCACATCACTGCCCTGGTGGGAGTAGGAAGCCCAGTCTTGCTCCTGGAGAGCTGCTGCTGGATTTGTACTGCCAACCCTGTGGGCCGCAGTCCAGCACACTACAACTGTGCCACTGGGACTCAGCTTTCTAGACAGATTTGTAAGGTAGAATTGGGATCATGATAGTGGGAAGTATGAAGCATTGAAGAGCTAGAAGAAAGTTGTATGTTTCATCATTGCTACCCTGCACCCTAACTTGTTTGTCTCCTCCCTGAAACTCCTCTGTATGGAGAAATCCATTACCTAGAGATGGATATTGGGCCCCTAATCTATGTTCCCCTTTATTTGCACTAATAAAATTTTTAGTTCCTTGATACCTGATACCTTTGACACCTCTTGGTTACACAGACTGATGTGCTTCTTCTATGTGGGCTTTGTTTCTTGTGAGCTAGAAGGCTATTTGTTATCTTCAAGCCTTTAAGACCCCAGGTGTTATATCTTTTGATAGCCAGGTACCATCAAGTTTCTTCAACAACATTGCATATGCACACTTTTGTCTTCAGCAATTGTGTCAGGAAAGTGAGCATCATGGAATGTCAATTTAATAGATCAAAGTGTTCTTTCATTGAGGAAGTTCTGGAATGGTATCCCAATGCCCATCCATTGCCTTATTACTGAGCCTACAAAAATATTCACGAAGATCTGTTTCGCCTTCATCATATATAAATATACTTAACTATGTACATGCCTTTGTTAGTCCAGGTAGACCAGAGAAATAAATTCATAAACACACATGTGTATATAATGGCAAGGGTTATATACAAGAGGAATGGAACATTGAGAAAGCATACTAACCCAGTCCAGTCCAAGGTCATAAGTCTGGTATTAGCCCATATGACTGATACCAGTCTATAAAGTCTTCTGATTCACAAAGCATGTGCAATGACACCAGGACAATCACATCACAAGCCAGTGGGTACAGAGTCGTGCATCTAGTGGCGGTAGAAGCATCTCAGCTATTGGAGGGGTCACCCTGTGGCCTCCCAAGCATCTCAGCCCTGGCAGGAATCTCCACATGACTTCTGCAGCCCCAGAGGTCTGATTCTATCAAGGTAAGCCCATGTGGCTTCTCCTCCAGCTTCTCTAGGACTCAGGGTCTATCAGTGTTCTGCCATCTTGTCTTGTCCGTAGAGCATCTCCCAGGGACTGAGTTAGATAGTGTTTAACCTCCCGGGGGGGAGGGGGGATGGGGAGGATGGAGGAGAGAATATTGCGAGATTTCCCAGAATTGTCCGAGAAAGCCATGTCCACACAAAGGTCTCATTGGCTATCTCCAGATTTGCAGGCTAGACTCCACTCCCTACACTCTCAATCAAATTGTCACCAGAATACATGACTCCCACAATGCCTGTACTTAGACCTCTATAAATGTCCCTTGCCTACTATTTTCTTCTTCTATTTCCGTATACTTCTCTCTTCCCTACTGTCATACTCAGCCTTCATTGGGGTTTCAGTAATTTCTCTCGGTTTCTCTACCCTTGATAAATCCCTACCAGACCTCTCACCCCTTCCTTGCTGCTGATTTTGGATCACTTATTGTTCCCTTGTCCCTGAGTTGGTCAACATCACCTCTTTTACCCCACAACTCCCTCTCCCATATCCTCCCCAGAACCATTGGTTTTCCATAGGGATGTGGTCCCAGTAAAGATTTGCAGCGATACAGCCGCTGAAACCTGCAGGGGCAGTTCTGCTCTGTCCCTACAGGGCAGCTAGGGTTCAGAATCAACTCCATGGCAGTGAGTTTTTGTTTTTATTTGCTTAGATACATCTTAATTAAATTCATATCTAGGAATGAACTTGCTGGACCATCAAGTAACTCCAGTAGATATGAGGAGCCCAGGAAGCACAGTGTTGCACAGGGGGCTGCTATCCTAAAGACTGGACATCAAAGGCACCAGTAACCCTCAGGAGAAAGACAAGGTTTTCTAGTGCTGAGATCATTACAGATTCGGCTACCCAAAAGAGCAGATCCCCCCCTGTCTGATAGGGTCACTAAGAACTGGCATGTACACAGTGGCAGTGAATTTATATTTTTTGTTTTTGTTGTTTGTACTAGTCTGGGTAGACTAGAGAAACAAACTCATAGACATGCATATGGATATAAGGGTAAGATTTATATTCAAGAGGAGTGGAACATTGAGAAAGCATCCCAACCCAGTCCAGTCCAAGGGCATAAGTCTGATATTAGTCTCCTTCCTTCTCAGTGGGTGCAGAATCCTGGCGCTGGTAGGGGTGTCCATGTGGTTTCCCCAGCTTCAGAGGTCTGATTTCATCAGAGTAAGACCATGTGGCTTCTCCTCCAGCTCCTCCAGCTCCTTGGACTCTGCCATCTTGTCTTGTCCGTAGTTCATCATCTTGGAGACTGACTCCCAACAACTGGGGAGATAACCATTTCCCAGAAGTCTCAGGAGAAAGTCATGCCCACACAGAGTTCTCATTGGCTGCTCAATGGCTATCTCCACGTTAACAGGCTAGACACCATGCCTAGACTTCCAATCATGCAATTGACATCAAGCACTTGGCTGCCATATTGTTGTTGTCAAACAATTTTGAGAAGTGGTTTAATGATTTATATTTGCACCAGCTGGAGTGTATGACGTTTTGGTTTCTCCACATTCCTACAAACTTCATTTTAGTTGTTGTTGAATGTCTTTGATCCAGTTTCAATTCCTAAACACTTCTGTATAGCAGAATGAAATACTGCTCGGTCCTGATTCCTTCTTGCCTCCTTTGTAGGATGGGTTGACTTGAGAGTTCTTTATTGTTGAGCTAAGCATGGTCCAGACCTGTACCGTCCTCACACTTGCTATGTTTTATTCCATAGTGGCAGTCACTGTAGGATTTCTTTTTATTTATTCACTGTAGAATTTCATCTCATAGAAGGCCTTTCTCTTTTTCAGTACTCTCTACCAAGTAACATGTCTTTTTCCAGAGCAGTGGTTCTCAATCTGTGGGTCGAGTGACCCTTTCACAGGAGTCACCTGATTCATAACAGTAGCACAATTCCAGTTATCCAGTAGCAACGAAATAAGTTTATGGTTGGTGGTTCACCACAACAAAAGGAACGCTATTCAAAGGTCAAGGCAGTAGGAAGGTTGAGAACCACTGCTCTGGAGAATGGTTTCTCCTGGTAATATGTTCCAAGCAGGTGCTGCGAAACCTTGTCATCTTCACTTCTGAGGAACATTCTGGCTGTACTTCTTCCTAAAAGCCATGGGAAAATATAAGTTTTTCTCATTTCTTAGTCATTCTAGTGCTGGCGAATGCCATTGACGCCTTCTTTTCTTAGGGAAACCATAACAAAACATCACCGAGTAGGTGACATTAAAGATTAGAAAGTTCTGGAGACTGAAATTCCAAAGTCAGAGCAATGATTAGTTTATTCTTCCTTGCCTGATCTGTATTTTCCCCGCTGAGTGTGTCTGTGTGCTCTTTCCTTTCATAAGACACCACTCAGAAGGGATTAGTATGTACTCCACTCTGGTTTGACCTCCACAATCAACTAGAAAATTTGTTCAAAGAAAGACCTCTTTGCCTAACAAGATCACATTTACAGGTTAGGGTCTCAAACATACCTTTCGAGGAGACAGAACTCAATCTATACCTAGATATTAACAATATTGATTCTTCTGATGGACATGGTTGAACTTTGATACATTTATTTAGGGCATGGGCCTTGACACTTTTCTCAATAATATTGGTGAACTGTGTACATTTAGTGGTTTTCATTAGATTTCGTTTTAATGATCTGATGCTGTTTAATTCAATTGCAATGTATTAAAACTCTGGTGACTATGTGTAATGCCCTCAAGCTCTTTATCCTGTGAAGTCCAGAAACCTTAGTCTCTACCTCCTCATTCTGTGTCCTGAAAGCTCTCACAATGGTAAGAAGGAATCATGGTAAGCATTACTCATTTGTTTTCTGTCGATCAAACATTGCATGCATTTGTTTCCAAATACCCAATTTCTTGAAAACTGTTGGTGCACTCCCTTTATTTTATATTCTTTATTTTTTGAAGCTGTATATATTCAGTGGTACAGCCTCTGAAACCTAGATGGACAGTTCTACGCTGTCCTTCCAGGGCTGCTATGGTTCAGAATCAACTCCATGACAGTGAGTTCTTGTTTTTGTTTGCCTAGATATCGTTTTTTTTTTTTTTTTGGGGGGGGGGGATCACTGCCCTCTGGTGGTGGGAGTAGAAGGCCCAGCCTTGGCTCCTGTGGAGCTGGAATTGAACCTCCATCCCAGTGGGCCGCAGTCTTGTGAACAACCAGTACGCCACCGGGGCTCAGCCTGCTTAGATATATCTTAATGTAGTTCTGACATGAATGCTAGTTGGTGTTTTCATTTATGACATTAATTAAGACAAAATTGAAATACTGAAAACCTAATTTAAATTTCATGCATTCATCAATAATACAATTTCTGTCCTACAAACTATTTAAGAACTTTAAGAGATATAGTTGTTAAACACAAAGAGATAAGAAATAGTTGGTTGTTCCTTACCATAATAAATATCAAAGGAAAGCATGTAGAAGCATGTCTAAATTTTTACATTATATCTACATTAATAACATCATGCCCTAAAATCTGTACAATCAACAAAAATTGTTGCTAAACCTGTTTTTATTGTGTTACCTGACTTTCCTGACACACCTTGGCAGATGGGAGGTTATCCATATGATGTCACTGAATATGTCACTGGGAAAGCACACGGGTAGGATGCATCAAGATAAGTTCAAACACGTAGATAATAGCAAAAATAATTAGAAAGTCGTGGGATTTTAGTATCTTTAACCTTTGTTTTCAATGTTGCTATAACTGTCTTAAGTTTATATGAGTATAACCAACTTAATTTTTAATAGTGGTTGTGTTTACTACCTGAATCAAAAATCTCCTTAAAAACTCAGCACCAGACTCTCGCACAAGACCTGCCTGCAGCACCAAACCCCGTCTCAAACGTCAATGCTGACTCATGCGAACCCCTGCGGATTCCTAAGACGGTGACTGTTTAACAGGAAAACGTCTTTTTCCTCAGAGTTGCTTGTGGTTTTGAAACTGCCCACCATGTGCATCACAGACCATCACGTAAGCATGACACCACCCAGGCTCCTGGCTCCAGGAGGTTGCTGTGTGATTGTAGGATAGTTCAGGTGCTTAAGAATTACATAGGTAAGGTTTCTGAAAGAGACCCGGGTGATGAAATGATTAGATACCTCACTGTTTAGCAAAAAGGACTTGCAGCCCCAGCCTAGCCATTCTATCAGAGGGGGGGACTTGCAATCTGCTCCTCTACCCGATTCAGCTTAGGAAACCCTATGTAGCTGTACACTGCCGCTTAGAACAGCTACTAATCAGAACTCAGAGAAAAGAGTGAAACACAAAACAAACAAGTCCATTGCCATTGATTCGATTCTGATTCTGACTCATGGTGGCCCTGTGCTGTAGTACCGCCCCGAACTGCACCTGTGGGTTTCCCGAACTGTGACCCTGCACAGAGCAGTAGGGGTTTCCAACTGGGGGGGAGGAGGGGCAGGAGCATGCAACATGCCATCACGACATGGCCAGGCTCCTCACCAAGAAATGAGTGCTTCACAAGCGGTAACTGTGTACTCCAAGAAAAGAGGTACTTGTGTACTATGCACACAATCCCTTTCCTTCATCAGTTTAAAAAGAAAGAAAAGAAAATAGGCAAGGAAGAAGAGCTGTGTGTTTCTGAGTAATCTCTAGGGCCAGGACTCTGTGGAGAGGAGGGTGCTTCACAGATACCTACTAACACTTCCCTGGGTGATCATTGCAAGCTTCAGGTTCCTCCTCTCTAAGCTGAGGATAGCAATTAAGTATACATCATATGGGTGTTGTAAATAGAGAATAAGGTACACAAAGAACTCCCCACATTAACATGTTAAAAATTATAAAGTTATAGAACAGAAAATATTTCTAAACTTTAAATCATTCCCCAGGCTTACCAAAAACTTAATCATGCTTTCCTTTTCCATTCTGACTCTGCCACCCTGAAAACACCTCTGATCTTCCAGCAACACTAGAATATGGTGATCAGATCAAAAAGGGGTTCCCCCTCCCTCGCCTTTTTTTAAAGAATGTGAGCAAATCCATCTCCATGATTGTGTCACGAGAGCACTCTTCATATTTTGTTTTGAAGCATCCATCCCCATTAAAATGCCTTAAAGCATGACTTGGCTTGGAGGATTTTTTGTAAATTACATGAGGCTTCTCAAGAGAATTGAAAACACTCCAGGTGTCTCAAAAGCAGGAAAGGGAATTACCACGAGGAGCTTAAGCAAAGCGTTAGTAAGCAAGGAGGGAAAAGTGGGTAGATAATTTAGCAGCAGGAGCCTATGGGGTTGAATTTGGCTCTGAGCAGAAGTCGCAGAGAAGAAGGCCATGGATTGATGGGTAGAGAGCATCTCCGAGGAAACCTGCAGCCATTCTCTCCTCAGTACGAAGCCACACGACCTGTCAGATAGTTTTGGAACATGGTTTGAAGGGAAAGGAGAAAGAAAAGAAAGATCTTTTCCTTCTCCCTCTAGGAAGACTATTCTGCGTGGAAGCCAGGCTGTGAGAGGCCTGCGCCCAGTGAGCGCCGAGCTGCCATGGCGACTGTAGAGACCTCACTCTCCTTTAGGAAACACTCCACACTCATGGATCTGCCAAATGCATCCACCACGAGCAAACGCGGAGGACGCTGTGCTGAGTAACATTAGTTAAACGCAGGAGGGTAAGTATAAGATCAGTTTTAGGTTTTCACACAGTAAAGAAATGCTCTTTCATACTTACCAGGGAGGGATGGGAAGGAGGGTAAATTACTGGCTAGACGGTAGACACAAGCTCATTTGGGTATGGTAGTGACACAACTTCATAAATAGAGGGAAGGGGTGGAGTTTAGCCAGCCCAATCAGGTCACAGACTTTCTCAGGTGGATTCTGGGAACTTCATCTCTTCCTCCTGTGAGGCTGGACACACACTCTTTCACCTACCCATTCCCGCTGACCAATCACACTGATGGCAGCCACTGCTGTTGGATTTTCACTGAGCAGCCTGTGATCTTCCTGTATTGGATATAATTGCATGTGTGGTGTGAGTCTGAAGAGGAATTCATAGGCTGATGTTGGACTTAGGGGCTAAGATAGGACTTACGGACTTGATCTGGACTAGGATGGGATGTTTTATTAATGCATAATTATTTCTTGATATAAAGTTCTGTCTTACACACATGTGAATATCTCTGGATTCATTTCTCTAATCAGCCAGGCCTGACACATTGAGTGAAGGGGAAAGCAATATATAATAAGAGGGAAGCCATTTGGGAAAAAAAGACGGGAAAGTGACTAAGAAGAATGTAAGGGTTACAGGTAAATAATTATATATATATATATATATATATATATAATTCTTCAATCACAGTGATCTGCAAGTAGATGCATTACACAGACAGACACATGAGTATTGGTGGGTGAGTGGGGAATACCTATGCCTATGTATTGATTTGACAGAATATTTATATGTGGGTATTCACCTTTGCTGAGAATATATCCATGAACATGGTTAAGCATATGGGAGAAAATGATAAACAAGTCTTAGATATAATTAAACACCTGGATGGAATGGGTCACTGATCCTGGAGGCTTCTGGTCTCAGGCAACACCAAGATCAATGGACATGATGTGGTCCATAAGGAAAATGTTCACCATAGTTTAGTGAGAAATAGCCAGGGCCTTAAGTGCTCATGAGGAATCTTTTAAGTGGAACTATTAGTCTCCTCCTGATTAAGTTGTCCTCTTCCAGAAGAAGGAAGAGTGAAGAAAATTGAAACCATAGAGAAATGATTAATCTGTTGTGCTAATGAAACACTTAAAAATAAATCCCTAGGACTATGACACCCAAAGAAGTAGGTGGTGCCTGACTACCACACCCAAAGGCAAGCACAGAGATCACACTATGAGGCCCCAGAGAAAGTGGGAGAGAAGGAATATGGGACAAACCTCAAAATCATAAAGGAGACTAGGCTTTCTGGTTAAATAGAGACTGTTGAATCTCCCAAGAGACTGTGACACTTAATCTCCCTTAACTTCTGGAGCTAAATTGACTCGATTTAAGGGGTACAAGACCACTTGGAAAGTGTGCATACCTTAGAATAACCAACTTTTTGAAATAAAAAGGTCAGGGTTTATTGAAAGACAAAGTTGGAAGTATTAAGAAATAAGGATGAATGGGAACAGGATACACAAAGTGTACACATAAAGACACATTCTGAGGCTCATAATCAATGGTACAAAAGTGTATATGCATTGTTGAATAGAAAACTGGCCTTTTCTGCAATATTTCATCCAATTCACAATGAAAAGACTTTTTAAAGAAGTATTCAAGAGCTTGTGTTGTTGGAACAGAGTTCAAGGGGCATGAAGCAGGAATACCTGGCATATCTGCAAACATTGTGGATAAAATCAAAGCTGTACACAATGGTATCAGCAGAGAAATGATAACCTGTCAATCTATATAATCAACAGACTAGAGTGGTTGATGAAGCAGTCCTTTCTTATATAAATAATTTCATCCAGGGCTCTTACAGATATTATCACAGTCCAGACTCACATCTATTTTAATATAAGCATGTTTTTGATTGGCTGAAGTTAGCAGTGCACATTTTGCCCTTTGCTTTCAAACAGATTCTAATAGATTTCCCAGGTGTTTGGTTCATGCCATAATTTTAGATCCCATTTAAACATAAAGAACAGGTCCATCATACTGAAAAGTGAAATTTATGCCTTGTTTAAATCCATTTCTCAGAGTTTCCCTTTCTTAGAGCCCAAATCTGATACTTGTTTGGGAATAGACACAGTAGGGATGGGTATGAAAACCTTCAATGAGTTGCATTAACACAACTGTCACACCAATGTGCTATAATTTGCCAACAATCTTGATGTCAAAGGAGCAAGTTATATTTTGGATTTATTTATATTTAATATTAGTGTGAGTGGAAAAGGACTTAATAACAAGTAGCAGAAATAAGACTATGACAATTAGAATTATCAGTGCACAGTGATAACAAAAAGGCCAATTGACTTTGTTCATCTGCATCGTTGTTTTTACATTTTCTGCACACGTACTTCTCCTATACCCAGGCAGAATGGTCCCATCAGCAGTGCAATAACTAAACACTTACTGAGTGGAAAAAATCTGAGTGTTCACATGGGCTGTCCAATGGTAGAACACAAAGACTACTGGGAAAGTTAGAGAACTTAAGATATAAAATGTGATGTCAGGTTCCCCCCTGAGAAACAGAATCAGCAGTAGATGGATGAATAGAGAGATAATGTCTTAATTATCTGGTGTTGATATAACAGAAATAGAAAAATTGGTGGGTTTTAACAAGCAGAAATGTAGTCTCTCACCATTTAGGAGGCTACAAGTCCAAATTAAGAATGCCAACTATATTTGGGAAAGATGTGCACCCTGCATCAGTTCTGGAGAAGGATCCTTGTCTCTTACTATCTGTAGATCAAAGTCAAGCATTCAATTAAGATGTCTTGGCAACAATTTTCATCTGGGTCTAGATATTTCTTAACCTAGGGACACTATGTTCAAGGGATACACTCTTCTCTTGGTCATCGCTGGGCCCTCTGATCTCTGCTTCCTTTACCTTTTTTACTCCTGTGAAATGAAAGGTGATGCAGGCCGCATCCCAGGGGAACTCTCTTTATGTGAGGTAACGGCATCGATAAGATGAGAGGCATTGCACTTAAACTGAAAGAATAAACCACAAAATTCAATCCTCAATTTGCAATATTGAAAGATTCTATGAGCAAAATGTTCAATGATCTGAGAATTAGCAAAAGAAGGTGGAAAGAATACTTAGTCACTGTACCAAAAAGAATAAGGCGGCAGACAGACATTTCAAGAGGTGACATATGAGCAAGAACGTCTGGAACTGAAGAAGTTCAAGGTTCACTAAAAGCATTAGCCAAAAGCAAGGCTCCAGGCATTGATCGGATACCAAGTTAAAAGTTTCAACAAGCTGAGGAAGTGCTGGCAGCACTCATTTGTCAATACTAGGAAGTTCAGAAGTTCAGTTGATCTGGTATCTACTACTGATTCTACCACATTTCTATCCTTTCCAAAGAAAGAGGACCCCACATAATGTGCAAATAATAAAACAATATCATCAATATCACAGGCAAGAAAAAAATTAAGATAATTTTATTAGCAAGAACAATCTTCAACAAAGATTAGAGCAAAATATTGACAAGAAGTTGCCAGATGTTCCTAAGTGACCTGAAACAAGATATATCATTGCTGATATCAGAGGGATTTGGATTCAAAGCAAAAAATATCAGAAAGATATTTACTTGAATTTCTTTGGTCATGCAAAGGCATTTGATCATGTGGATGAGGATGAACAGTGGATGCCCTTGAACAGAAAGAGGATCTCAGAACCCTTCATTGTGTCAAGAAATGACACAATGGGTCAAGAAAGTGCTGTGTTAGTAGAAACAGGGCATCCAACACGGCTGAAAATCAGGAAAATCAGGAAAGGTGACAGTTAGATTCTCTCCTCATACTTGTTCAATTGCTTTGCTGGGCAAACAATCTGAAAAACCAAATTAGATGAAGAAAAATGCAGCACCAAAATTGGAAGAATGCTTATTATCTCTCTGTGATATGAAGATGACTCAATCTCGCTTGCTTGAAAGTGAGTGGGACTTGAGAAACTTCCCGATGGAGATCAAAGGTTGCAGCCTCTTATGGATTATGACTCAGTGAAACTGTTTTTTAAGACCCAAATCCTCACAACTGCACCGATAGGTAACATCATGATAGAGAAAAGATTTAAGTTGTCAAGGATTTTCTCTTTCTTGAATCACAAGAAATGCTCATGGAAACTACTGTCAAGAGATCAAAAGATCCATTACATTGGGTAAATCGTCTGCAGAAGACCTGTTCTTTGTTATGTTTGGTTAGCTGCCATAGAGTCAGTTCTGAATCATAGCGATTTGGGGGAGGGCATCACTGCCCTGTGGTGGTCGTGGGAGCTACCCAGCCTTGCTGCTGCTGGATTGAACCGCTAAGCCAGTGGGTCGCAGTCCCACACTCAACCACTATGCCACCAGTGCTCAGCCGCGATCTTTTTTTTTTTAACATTTTCTTTTAATTTTAATAAATGACGTTACAGCTCTTATAACAATTCATATATCAATTGTATTAAGCACATGTGTACATATATTTCCATCAACATTTCCAAAATATTTTCTTTCTAAATGAGTCCTTGGTATCAGCTCCTCTTTTTCCCCCTCCCACCCTACCCTCGCACCTTTGTGAACCCTTGATAATTTAGAAATTGTTTTCATTTCCATATTTTACACTATCTGCTGTCTCCCTTCACCCACATTTCTGTTACTCATCCCCAGTAAGAGGGGGTGTTTTTCATCAATCATTGGGAATTCCCCCTCTCTCCCCCATCTTCCCCCTACCTTCATGGTATCACTACTCCCATTGCTGTTCCCAGGGGGAGTCTATCTGTCCTGGATTCTGTGTGCCAAGTGCTCTTTTTTTATTCCAATGATTTTATTGGGGTTCTTACAGCTCTTATCACATTCAATGCATCATTTCTATCAAACAGATTTGTACACAAATTGCCATATTCATTTCCAAATATTTTCCACTTGAGCCCTTGGTATAAGCTCCTCTTGCCCCCCTCCCCCTTTTAAGAATCATTTTATCGCGGGCTCATACAACTCCCATCAGGATCCATACATGCATCACTTGTATACAGACAGCATTTGCACATGACCCACAGCGATCTTACGCACAATAGAAGGGAACCCTGCCTGGTCCTGCGCAGCCTCACAGTTGTCTCTGTGCTTGAGTCTATTGTTGCAGCCACAGTGTCAATGCAGCTCATAAAAGGCCTTCTTCTTTTGCAGTCTCTCTTCTTTACCAGGCATTTTCTCCTTCTCCAGAGACAAGTCTCTCCTGGCAACTTTTCCAAAATATGTAAGATGAAGTCTCTGAAGAAAGTTCAAGCTTCACTGAAAGAATTAGCCAAACACAAGTCTCCAGGAATTGGTGGTACCTCACCAATAAGTGGATGAAGCACTGGAAGCGTTCACTTGTCTAAGCCAGAGAATTTGGATGACTAGTACATGGCCAACTGACAGAAGGCCATGTATGTACCCATTCCAAAGAAAGTTGACCCAACAGAATGCTAAATTATAGAACACTTTCACTAATATCATATGCCAGCAAAATTTTACTGAAGATCAGCCAATAAAGTTCCCAGCAGTGCAAGGACGAGGGGTTGAGCCCAGATTCAGAAGAGGGTGTAGCAAAAGGAATCTTGCTGATGTCCGATGGATCTTGGCTGAAAGCAGAGAATACCATATATATATTTTACTTGTGTCTTATTGATTATGCCAAGACATTCAACTGTGTGGATCATAGTAAAGTATGAATAGCTTTGAGCAGAATAGGAATTCCAGAACACTTCATTGTGCCCATAAAGAACTTGTACTTAGGTCAGGAGTCTGTTGTGCAAAAGGAACAAAGGAATACTGCATGGTAAATTCAGGGCTGTATCCTGTCACTATATTTCTTCAATCTGTCTATCAGTAAACAATCATGGAAGTGGGATTATATGATAAAGTGGCACTAGGATTGGAGAAACGCTTTTTAACAACCTGAAACATCAGAAAAAACAACCTTGCCTGCTGAGAGTGAGGATTTGAAGAATTTGCTGATGAAGGTCAAGAATTTAAGCCTTCAGTAAGGAATACAACTGAACATGACAAACATCAAAATACTGAGAATTGAACCCATAGATAGTATCATGAAAAATGGAGAAAAGGTTGAAGTTGACAAGGACTTTTGTCTTGCTTGGATCCATGAAAGCACCTGTCAAGAGATCAGGTAGGAGTTGCATTAGATTAATATAGTAAGCAAGACCTCGTTAGAGTATTGGAAAGCAAGGCTGTTACTTTGAGGAGTATGGTGTGCCTAACTCAAGCCAGGGCACTTTCACTTGCTTCATATGTGGGTGAAAGTTGGGTATTGTCTAAGGAAGACTGAAAGGAAATCAGTGCATTAGAATTGTGGTGCTGGAGCAGAATATTGAAAGTATATAGACTACTACGGGGACAAACTCACTTGTGTTCAAAGAGACGTGATTGGAATGCTGCTTAGAGACAAGTACTCTAAAGCGTTGAAAAGCAAAGAGGTTACTTTGGAGACTAAGGTGTGGCTGATCCAAGCCATGTTATTTTCAATGGCCTCATATGAATGTAAAAGTTGGACATTGAATGAAGCAGACTGACGAAAGATGGATGGATCTACATTATGGTCCTGATGAAGAATATTCAACGCACCCTGGACTGCCAAAAGAACAAGCAAATCTTTCTTGAAAGAAGTACAGCCAGAATGGTTCTGACAGGAAAGATGGTAAGATTCATTTCACATACTTTGGAAGAGTTGTGAGGAGACGCCAGTCCCTGGAAGAAAACACCATGCTTGGTAAAGTATCGGGGGCAAAGAAAAAGAGGGATATTTTTGACAAGATGGATTTCACATGGTGGCTGCAGCAATGGGCTCAGATGCAAGAACAGTTGGGGGGAGAGCACAGGTGGGCAGCGTTTCAGTCGGTTGGACACAGGGTTGCTTTGAGGCAGACCTGACTCCATGACACCTAGCAAGACCCACTGGTAACAATTTTGCCACTGACTGGCTTATCAGATCAGATCACAACAGTACATGAGTGGCAGATTATATCATCACATCACCAGGGAATAATGGTTCAGTTGACACATTTGGTGCAGAGACAAAATTCAATTCATGACAGATATTGATATATAGATAGAGATAGAGATATATAGATAGAGATATATTCCTGCCATTGTGGGTACTACCTAGTTCACAAGTCAGAGGGCATAGGACAGATTGGAAATGGCATAAAGAAGTCTGTTTCAGCCTTAAGGCCTCATGCCCTTTTTAAAGAGAAATGCCTGCTTTTACTCCTAAGATTTTATGACCATATTCCCAAGAGTACTCTCTTTTATTAAATGTGATTATAAATGTTAATTACATAAAAAATGCTTAAAAACAACATCTCAACTAGTGGGCCCCGTAGCTAACCAAGCTGACACCCATATTTAACCATCACATGTTGGAGTACACCCACAGAGTAGCCAACATTCACAGGAAATTCTACCGTTTTGCCAAAGTACTTCAAAGGAACCTAGCCAAAACCTGAGAACAAACTGCTTATTGGTAAAGAAAGCCTCTTCTTATGAAAAGGAAGCAAGAGGCCACTGGGCATTGCTGGGTTACAACACTATTCTACAAGTACTGGCAATTTATGATGTGTCCAGAAAAGACAGAGGTTGGTTCAATGTAATAGATACTCCCTGGTGTACTATGTACTCCACAAAGCAGGCCATTCTTTCTAGTTGCTCTGTATCTAGGAAAGTTAGCATAGAGGTGACATTCATTTCTCACAAATTTCCTACATCAGTCCCCCAAACCCTCTGCTAGTCCCAATGGCCCCACTGAATTTGATACACATTATATTTTAATATTTTCAAACCTTACTGGTACATGATTCTCATCCTGCTCAATCTGACATACTATTTTTTATTACACATTCCATATGCTAAGTTAACTATGTGCCTATTCATTTACAATTTTTTATTGCTTTTTAATTCATGTTTGCTTTTTTTCACACTTGTTATCATCATCTCATTTTAAACACTTTCAAGCTAGAGCTCTGTTCTATGACTTTTGGACTAATACATATCCTATGACTTTTGGACTACATATTCAGTAGTTAATGAATCATATTTAAAAATATTTCCCTAGAAACTTTTCGGTAAATATGTTGGAAGGTAATTCAACTGGATGTTAAAATAATAACCACGCTTAATAGAATAAATGTTGTGTATGGATGAAATACTAGGTTTCTTAAAGCTCACTTGATAGATTTTAAATATCTACTATATGTTATAACACAATTTATATTTCAAAGATGAAAACAGAAAAAAATTATCTAATGGGTTCTAGAATTTAAAATGTAGCCATTGACTTAAGTTCAAGGAATCATAAACATAAAAGATAGCTTTATAATGCTTCCCTAGCACTGATTTGATGAGTCTAGAAGCAAGGATGAAAGACTTGCTCTCATATTTTTGGGTATATCAGAACATCAAGCTTTATAAAATAGAGTCTGTAATGAAAAGGAAAGTTTCAAGGAGAATAATTGACATGATGATTGCAATAATGGGCTCAAACATAGCCACAATTATGACAATGACATTGGACTAAACAGTGTTTCACTTTGCTATGTGTTGGACCAGTACAAATAGAACTAACTCAAAGGCACAAGCAACAACAGCTTTAGGCCAAGGTCAAGAATTCTCAAATCAACATATCCTATACTAAATGCAACCAGTAATCACAAATGATTAACCAGACTGGGTTCAAAAGCAACAAGCTAGAAGCATGAAAGTGAAGTGACACACACACACACACACACACTTCAAAAAGACTGGAATTGCATTAGGAGGAGCAGAATTTTCATAGTATGCATTTTTCCGATTGGCAAGCATCAAGCTTAATGCATCTAGCAGCAATCCTAGGAAGGTTCTCTCTGGTCTTAGTGAATATTTTCATAAAAGCAGTCTTCTTGAACCTCATTTTTTGATGACAGCAAATGGCCATGGAATTTTGTTTCTTGCTCAAAAAAAGTGAAGCAAAAATGTTGTGATGTTGAACACAGTTTACAAGAACAGCTTCAGGGGGAAAAATCAAGTGTACAAGTGTTTTTCTCATTTCACAAAAGGTGAGATGAAGTGTCAATTGATGACAAATCTCATTCTGGACATCCATCAACTTTCTGAATGGATGAAAATGCTGACTCATAGTGCAATGAGAATTCATTCTACTGGGTCAGACCATTAATCAAACTTTCCATTTAGAGGTTCTGAAGAGACTGTGTAACAGTGTGAGACCAAAAAAAGTCCTGATTTGCGGCAGACTGGTTTTGCCACCACGACAATGCACCTACAGCCACCTCAGTGCACCAGTTTTTGACAAAAAACAGCGTGCCTCTTTTCCCCCACACACCTTACTCATCTGACCTTACTTATGTGACCCTAATCCTGGGACTTCACTTTGTTTCTGTGAATGCGGTGGGACATGAAAGGACAGCAACTTGACCATGTAAAAGAGGCGAAACAAAGAAACAAAAACAATGAAGGTGCTGCCAATCATCCCAACGGATGAGCTTGAAAAAATGTTTCCAAGAATAGAATTACAGATTTGACAAATGTATTAAATGTGATGGAGAGTGCTTTGGAGGTGATAAAGATGTTCGTAAAATAAGACATAGCTTTGATAGAAAAATCTGGGTTTTTTTCTTTTGGGAGTGAGTGGGTTCCCCTTCGTATATAATTTTAAGGAGTAACGTAAAGAAACCTAAGGTCAGAATGAGGAAGCAGAGGGAGGTCATTTGACCCCGCCCTTTTCAAAACCCTGAGAAGCCTGGTGAGTCACTGAGCTACTCCCTGAAATGTTTGCGAGTTCATGCTTCCCAGAGGCTCCATGGGAGAAAGATGGGGCAATCAACACCCACAAACCTTGCAGTCTAAAAAGCCCTGTGAGAGAGTTCTACTCTGTTACACTGGGCCACAATGAATTCAATCCAATTCTATGACACCTACAACAGTTTGTGGGAACAGATGGACCAGAGTCTTATTCCCATCAAGAAAAGGACTCTGAAGGACTTTAAAGCTGGTGGAATTGAAGTGCTTTTTCTGTTCTGTTTAGCTCCCCTCTACTTTTCTTAAGGAATCTTGGTAGAGCAATGTCTAAGGGCTCAGCTGCTCACCTGAGGATAGTGGATTGAACCCATCGCTGGTAACTCCAAGGAAGAACAGGTTTCTCGATCTGCTCCTGCAAAGATTGCAGCCTAGAAACTCCCCAGGGCAATTCTCTTCTGCCACATTGGGGTCACGGTGAGTAGACATGCACTAGACAGCACCTGTCGACAACTTACTGCTCTCTTGCAGCTCACAGTCCCGATGCCAGATCAGCTCAGGGCCAATGGAAAGTCCTTGATTAATTTATCATTTGAAAGCAAAAAAAAAAAATTAAAAACCAAATATATAGATAATCAGCTATGTACAAGGCCATGTTCAAATTTGATGTGTAGTTTTGATGTAGAAGAACAACAGCCAAACAAAAACACTCTACTCAGTGTCTCATTCTTTGTCTGAATATTTTATTTATATGGTCTCCCATAAAACAGATGTGCCCCAATGTCTCAAGGTGAAGCAAACATGCAAGGATCCAGATCTTCAGGATGAAAATAATAAGTGATATTTTTTCAATTATGAAGGAAAAATTTAAGATAGTGATCTTGCAAGTAATGAGTTATTGACTCCACTAAAGCTGTTTTCTTTTTTATAAAATTTGATTTTCAGAGCTTTACATGAGGACAGGGCAGAAAATTTAAGGTAACAGATTGGGTATTCCAAGAAATTGAACATCCTTTAAATCTCAACTTGAATTTCACTGTAAGTAAAGTCTTCCCATTTCTCCTTGTCAGAACACTGACTATGAGTGATTAGGTGAGAAAACCAATCCCTAAAATAATTCCATGGGAGAATAATTCTTAGCATACCACAAAAGTAATTATGTACAACTTTCTAAATGAATGTACCTCATAAAATTTTAATGTGGTGTGCTATCTAAGTTAGAAGTAAAACTGTGTTATTCAACTTGGCATAGTGGAAAAATCTACAAATATCAGTATTTTTTTGTGTCAGGGTGGGTGGCTTGAATTTTTGTTTTCATTGATTGATTCATTTATTTATTCATCTGAATTTTGTAACTGACCTTGAACAGAGAAATGGCAGGGGCAGTGAATTAATTAATGTAGCTCTTCTGCTCAAGATCTCTTAACTCCCCTGAAACAACCTTGTCCTGAATGTTTCTGGTAAGAATGTGGGGAAAGGTACTGATAGAATTTGTGTTAAGTTTTATCGGCAGAGACTTCACACCACACCACACACCACACAACTTAGCAGTTTCATCCCATTAGGAAGGGCTGTGTATCATCACCACACATCAATTTCGGAACTAAATACCAGTAGTTTTGATATCCCAATTTAAATCTTACCTTTAGAATCACGATAACAAAAGCAAACAAGGGTAGAGATGCATCTGATAGGCCTAAGAGAGTTTGTGTAGGTGTATGAATCACGTCTGCTCTTGGGGAATCAACTGCAATGTAGTGTGCAATCAACGAGATAGAGAGGAGGCCTAATTTTGAAAGCAGACTTTTCCATTTCCAGAGGGACTTCACAAAGTCACATTATCATCTTGAGATTTTGTTTACTCATTTATGAAACTGAAAAATAGGAGGAACTCTAAGATCTCCCCAGAATCCTTGGTGGCATAGTGGTTACACATTGGCCTGTGATCTGAAAGATCAGGAATTTGAGAGCACCAGCCACTCTGTGGACGAAAGACAGGGCTTTCTATTCCCAGAACAGCTTTGGTAGCTCACAGGGGCCATTCCACACTATGCACTACAGATTCGCCATGAGCTGGCACTGGCTCAATGGCAGTGTCTGCATATCTTGGTTTTAAGATCTCCCACATACAAGACTGAACTCAGTCCTTACGAAGCTAGCTCAAATCTTTTTGCCACGAGCATAACTTCTTCCCTTGCCTTTTTAAGGAAATAGAAATCATCATCACTTAGAAACCATTACAATTCTGATTTTAAAAAAGGACAATGTATAATTACTCACAGGTTCAATTTGGAATAAAGACATGGATCTATGCTGCCAATTTGTGAATTCAAAGCTGTTGAAATGTAAAAAGTAATAAGCCAAATAATTTTATTTCTTTTTTCTCCAATATGACAAAGGAATAAAAGGGTCTTTGCCTCTAACACTTAAAGGCAATTTTTTTGGTCAATTCATCATATAAGAAAAAAGTGGGTCAGGCTTAAAGATATCACTATTTATAAAGATCTATAAGGTGATAAAATGGTTTTGAAGGTGTCTCTATTGAAAGCATGGCCATTTTAAATGACCTGGTTGGCTTCTGTGGATGTGGTCCTTGTTTCATGGCATTGTCCGTCGCAGAAGGCAAAAAACTGATCATGTTACTAACATTCTTCTGAGAAGTAAAGCAGATTGCAAAAGCAAATTCTCTAACACTCACAGGAATTAAAAGCTTGTTGTATTCCTTTTTAAAACAATAATCGCAATTATATTTTCTTTAAATATTGATTTTACCAAATTATGTTTGTTTCTAAGCTCATTCTCATTGAGAAGGCTACGCCTTATGCATTACACTCCATACTGATTTTTATTATCTCACCACAACAAAGCCTCTTATCAAATCTCCACTCACATATACTAATGACTTTGTCTTAATGCAACTTGTAGGTCAAACTACTTATTTTTTGTATACACCCTTCTATGCACATCCACAAAGCCCATTTTGGTTTTATCTTATGCTAAAGAATGGAATTTTGGGTCTGTCATGTGTTTTTTATACTTGGCAACTGCCGTGATCTATGTGCAAGATTATAAATTGATTTAAATAGCATGAAGCTGACACTGAACTGAAAATGTATTTAATTCTGTTAGTCTTTTTTCTTTATTTCTCTGATTTAAATCCCCCAACCAGTCCCCCCCCCCTTCCAAAGGTTAGAGGATCACTTATTTAAGGGAGAAAGGAGGAGAAGAATGACTTACTGCTGCCCATAAACTGAATGGGTGAAGCAGAGAGTGAGGGGGGCAGGAGATCTGAAGTTACATAGACCTTGAAGAGGCCACTTGGGGCTACTCCTGCTGCCAAATCATCAGTATTTATGACATCTTCTTGGAAGTTGTAACATGCTGGCCCTGGGTAGTATATTACAGGGGTCACCTATCCTGTGTCTGAATTTTCGCTCAAAATATTCCCCACTCCAAGACTTATTCCTCTTCATTCCTTAAGTTAGTTTGAATGTAATATCAGCACCTGATTCTTCAAGAAATCCTGTATGAGTTCCTGCAACATAACTGCCTGCACCAACTCTTTAATTACTCTAGACGCTTCCTAGATAATCCTTTCTCCTAAATTTAAACTTAAAAGTGATAATACTGGGTAAACCCCCACAATGGTAGATTATGTCACCACTTATGTATGAATTATGAGAATATCCATATGTAAAATCTCAGAGTTGAGACCAATTTGGCAGTGCTTTCTCCCCCAGGAAACCTAATCATCCCCGGACCTTTCGTTTTATCCTAATTCACACTCTACTCCTGAGTGAGGTGGTAAAAAAGAAAAAAAGAAAAATTGCCATTAACACTCAAATGTGATAAGTTTGCTCAGCACTTCCAAACAAGAGGTCTGGAAGAAGGGAAGGAAGCTTGCAAGGAAGAGAATCGGCTATCGCGGTGCTGCACGGATGATAATCTGAATCAGAACTGCTCGTAGCAGGAGCCTTTCAGCTTCCTACATGCCTTCCAGGCCAGGCTCAGAGCCCCTGCAGTATCATCTTCTGTGCACACCCTCCTCTTGAGACAGGTCACTCTAAAAAGTACAACTGCATCACTCTCAAAAACACCCTCTGTACATCACTGAAAAAGGACACAAGATTGTGCCTTCCTAGTTCCTTTAGGATGATCAAACAATTTATTTTTGTTGCGCCACTTGCATTGATCTCACTATCTATTTATTGCATACATTACACTTATTTTATTGCATGTCCTTCCGCTTCTATGAATAGATAATGTTATAATATCAGTTGTCCTGAGCAAGAATGCCTTACTGTTCCCTTGTCTCCTGACCTGCTTTGCAATCATGTGTGTGGTGGCTTGAAGGTGTTCATGGTAGTTACCCCTGATATTTTTCTTAAGGTGGTTTTTGAGGCAAAAGCCCGCTTTTCAGTTCACATATCTGGAACTAGGACATGGGTTTTGGTAAGATATTAAGCAACTCTGTCCCCAGAAGTGCGCTATCCTTCCCTTGCTGTTCAAACTACGTGGCTTCAATTAAAGAGAATCCAAGGGAGAGCTTTGTTCCCATTTCATCAGAAGTGCAAAGACCTTTAAAATAAACCTTCAAAATGAACTAGCATACTGCCTCAAACATCAGTGGGGGCAGTGGCACACCATGGTAGCCTACTCACCTTGCAACGGGGGAATTCCTGGCCGGCCGTGCTGCCCTCAGTCAATATAAGCTGACAGGCTGTGTGATGCAGAACAGATTCCTTTGTCAGACTAAGGTCACGCATGGCGGCTGTATGGATCACAGCATTCCAATCAATAACGCTTTATGGGCATGGCTGGGACCAGGCCTGGCTTTGTGGTGATATGTACTGGTAGTTAAATTCATGGGAAACGAAAGCTAACATCATCAATGGAGGTCTCCGTATCCCTGAAGGTCCTACAATAAGTGGGTTTGTTTGTTTGCTTTCCAAATGAAAAAAAAAAAAAAGGAAAGAAAGACAGGTACAGGAAAAACAGAGGTGGCTTATCTGAGAAGACACAGCTATTCCTGAGAAATGGCCTCCTTTTTTTTTCCCCTCCCTTTCCCCCTCCTTCTCTCACGCAGCACGCCCCCTCAAAGGGTTGATCTCACCTAGTGTGATCTTACTAAAGCAGGTGACACCGGCATGTGGTGGCTAAGAGGCCTAACTCCTCAGTGTAGGATTTCTCAGCCAATTTCAAATGCCTTTGAGCAAAGTGCCTTTGCATGGTGTCCTTATTTGTCCAGGGAGCTCCTCAACTTCCTTTCTCCTCTTGGAATGTGCACTGTTTGCAGAACACACGCCTCTGACCTTGTTAAGTCACTAGCTCAACACTTGAAAAAGGGTTAACAAAAACTGTTTAAAGCAAGATTTTTTTAAGTCTGATAAAGGAAAGAGAAAACCCTTACACTGAGAGCATGAGTGATTCTCTTGTGGATACAAGTGCTGCCACAGCAAAGAACTTATTCTTCTCTCTACTATCAATTCAAAGGATCTGGCCTTTCAAAACAAGGTCCTGCTATTTTACAAATGTTGGTCAGACTAATGCTTATACATATGAATTCAATAGCAACTCATTGCTGTTGAGGCAATTCCTCTTTGAGGTAACCCCATGTGTTATATGGTAGGACTGCTCTGTGGGATTGTCTGTGCTGCAATCTTTATAAATGTAGATCGCCAGGCCTGAGGTACCATTGAGTGGATTTGAACCTCCAATCTTTCGAGTGAGGTGTTTGCACCACCCAAGGGTCCATCCATACTGGGACATAGCTTCAAAGACAGCGCACAGACAACCAGAGTTTATATTGCACAGAGTTCTCTCCTCTTCTGCACTCCTGAATGTCCACACGCTCTACCAGGCTGTCAGATTCCATAAGGAAAGGTGATAACACAATGTTGGGGCTCCCCTCCTTTGCCTCCCATCTCTCTCTGCTGCCTGATATTTTTTTATATCTCTTCTTCCGATCATTTCTCTGGTTTTGTGCTTGTTTCTGACTGGAAAGTAGATCCAGTCATGTGTACACTATCTTGCATGAAAGGAAAATTCTTGTCTCGCTTATTAATTTTCAAAGTTTGTTCTTAAGCAATAGGAAGACCTGGTCTTTCTTGCTTACACGGTTACTGTTTTATATATAATTTTAGTTTTCAGTTTAGTTTTGTACCATGAAAATAGATATTCTTGTCATTAACGAGATGAATTTGTGTTGGCCATTTTGGATTGGATAGTTATATGATATCCTATGCCCCAAACAGCAAAATTTATAATAAATGGTGTCACACACATTATCACATGGAAAACTCCAAGATCTATCTTGTCAGTTATAAAATAACATCTATGTACTATAAGGAAGACTACTCAAATGTACACCACAACTGCTAATTTAAGGGATAGAGATATTAGGGATTTTTAACCAACTTCTGCAGTCTGCAATTAAGATCCATTGATGGTCACTGGTAGCTAGAATTCAAAAGTTGGAAACAAAAAAGCAGGATCATTTATTGAAAAAGAGAGCTCTGGGGATAAAAGGACACTTGAAACAGAGTGACAGAATTTTACAAATCCAATGGGCTAGTGTTGGAAATAGCTTTCTTCAACAACCTTAGTGGTAGAAAGAGACAATGGAGAAGTTCAACACAATTACTATGAACCAGGTCAGTGGCTGGCCATGGAAATTCATGTTGAAGCAGCAAAAAATTCAAACAAGTCCATAGAAACCAAACTATGACCTTCCACAGTGTCATGCTGACTTTAGAAACCTCAGGAAAAAATAAAATGATACTTTGAACCCTAATCTCCAAAGACCAAACAAGTTGTGGGATAGAATCATGGACGCACACATGAAGAAAGTGAAGCGTCATTGAAAAATACAGCAAAAAAAAAAAAAGAAAGAAAGAAAGAAAGAAAAGACCAAAATGGATGACAGAAGAGACTCTGAGACTTGTTCTTAATCCTGGACTAGTTTAAGTCAGTGGGAGAGATGGTGCCATTGAACAGACTATTTCAGTAGTGGTTTCAGAAAACAAAGTAAACGATTGCAGTGAATGTGCAAAGAAGGAGAGCTGGAGAATATGTTCATGGAAGAACATACTCCATATGTTTGAGCTGAACAAGTGAAGTAAAAGACTGAGCCTTGGATTGCAAGGGAATGAGGGATTCTGTGGGCAAGAAGAAGACTAACGAAGAACTTATGACTGAAGGTGAATTATGGCAGCATTGGTGAAGAATATCAAATATACCAAGAATGGCTAGAAAAAAGAACAAATTAGAAGCACAACCAGAATGTTCCTCAGAGGCGAGGGTGATGGGACATTGTCTTGCTTATTTTGTACAAGCTATCAAAAGGCATCCATCCTTAGAGAAGAACATTTTGTTTGGTAAAGTAAATTGTAGCAAGTGAGAAGAACCTCTATGAAACTGAAGAACACAGTGGCTGCAACGATGAGGTCTTAAACATTAAAAAAGATGTGAGGGTGACACAGGGGAAAATTATGGCATGTTCTGTTATACACAGAGTCTGTAGGCCAGAATGTTAATAAACAAAAGGGTTACTGAGAGAGCTGTGGTGTGTCTGATCCAAGTCACGGTATTTTCAGTCATTCTGTATGTATGCAAAATCTGGACAGTGTATAAGGAAAACAAGAAAATAATTGATGCCTTTGAATTATGGTAGTAGTGATGAATATCAATATTTCAGACATCAAGAAGGAACAAATTGATTTTAGAAGTACAGACCAGATAAAGCAACAAGTGTTGGAGAGACTGGGGGGAGATAGGAATGCTTATATACTGCTAGTGGTACTGTAGGTATGTACAGCCACTATGGAAATCACTTTGGAGATATCTAAAACAGATGGAAACTGTGCTACCACATGACCCTGCAATTCCCCTACTGGGCATATATCCAGGAGAGGCAATCCACAAGCAGACATCTGTGCCCCATTGTTCATCACAGCACAGTTCACAATCGCAAGGAGTTGGAAGCAGTCCAAATTTCCATCAACTGATGAACAGATTAAAAAGCTGTAGTGTATATATACATATATGCATATATACATAAATATACAATGGAGTACTATGCATCGCTGAAAAGCAGTGATTAACACATGAAGCACATCACTGCATGGGTAGAACTGGAGAAAATTATGCTAAGTGAAATTAGCCAAGTGTAAAAGGACATGTACAATATGAGTCCACTGACATAAGCTTAATAATAATTTAAAAAATGCAAAAGTGGCACCAGGAAAAATTTATGGTATACAGAAAATCCTGGAGGAAGGCCCAGGTAGTACGACTGTGGCCCGACCAAATTCAGGGCTACATATGGTAGCCAACTAGGGTGGGGTAACTGGGAGGGGGCAGATGGTGCTGTGTAGAGAGGGAATAGGGTATTAACCCACCCAAGGGGACTGTATTTTTTTTTACATCTCCACAGGGAAAGAGGGGACAAACTTAAATCCGGTGTTCCCAGATGTGAATGCAGCATGACAGCATGGAGCCCATGGAGGAGTCTGAACACCCAACCCCAACTACGGGCGGCAGCCACCCTCCCCCCAGGAGAGTGTGCTTTGGAGGACAACACTGAAGCTGCAGCTTGGGAGCGAGATATGCATGAACAGTCAGGGTACAGTGTGGTAACAATGAGATATACAACTTTCCTCCCAAATGCTTCCTCCCACCCACTACTGTGATCCCAGTTCTACCTTGCAAATCTGGCTAGACCAGGCAATGTACACTAGAGTCTGAAACATTGGGAATTCAGGATAGATGATGCTTTTGGAACCAGAGCTGGGTGTAGTGATACCAGGAGGTTGGAGGGAGTGTGGAGTTGACAGGGGTAGCCAATTGCAGAGATCTACATATGATCTCTCTGGAGTCAGAGAAGTGGGTGAAGGCACACAGCGGACTGAGTATGATATGAAAAAGTAGTAACAGTGTGTAAATTATTCAGGGTTCATGGGGGAGGGGGAATGGGGAGGGAGAGGAAATATGGTGAGCTGGTACTGGGAGTTAAGTGGAGGGAGATTGTTTCGGAGATGATGATGGCAACAGGTGTGCCAATGTGGTATGCATATCATTGATGTATGTATGTGTTGATCGTGATGGGAGTTGTGTGGGTCCTCAATGGAATGATTAAAAAAAAAAGGAAGAAGGGGGAAAGAGGACCTTGTATCTTGGGCTCAAGTAGAAAATATTTGGAAATGAAGACGGCAACATGTGTACAAATACGCTTGATACAAATGATGCATTGAATGTTGTAAGAGCTGTAAATGTGCCCAATAAAATTATTGAAAAAAATTTAATAAGAAGCACACACCAGGTTCTTTCAAAGCAAGGCTATTGTTAGGATATGTTATTAAGCAGGTCTAGGCCCTGTGGAAGCACACTATGCTTGATGAAATGGAAAGTCAGTACAAATGGACCGACATGTGGCCTGCACCAAAAGACTCAAACACAGACGTGATTGTGACAATGGTGCTAGCCAGAGAGTGTTTTGTTCCGATGTCTATAAGATCCCAGTATGAGAATGAACCAACTCGTATTTTTTATTGGTAATATAGATAATTTTATTATAGCTAATTGTAGTTTCAGAAAATGCTTTGTAAATTATTGATATAATTTTTTCCTTCTTTTTACCTTTTCAGTTGTGTTAAATATTCCAGTTAGAGTTTTTGATTTGTAGAAAAGTGTTTGGCTGGCTGATGGTTTTGCCATTAGATTTCCTTTGAAGTTGCTAAATATAAGATGTTTAAATAGTTTCATGATGCTATTTTCTCAATTTCATGGTATCTTTTTATTACTTTTAACCATTATTAAGACCAATAAGTCTCTACCATCAGAAAGATGCTAGGTACTAAGCAAAAATGACAGTGATCATTGATTTTTACATGTCTAATTTTTCCAAATTAATCAGGGTTTTATCTTTAATGAATTTTAATAAAGTCAATTTTCTTACTAACAGACCATAATTTTAATGTAGATACATAGAAAAAAATACAATCAGCTTAACAATTTACTCTTTGTTCTCCAATCATAAATACATAGTGTCATATGTATTTATGAAAAATAGTTATTTAAATGAAGTGTTTTTCTTTTCTGGGGAAAGTATGACTCAGGAAATATCTTCCCTGAAGCAATCTGGCTGTCTATCAATATCCTCCTTAGCAATAATCAAAACCAAATTTATAAGGAGATATTGAATAGGTGAGCCTGTTTTTGTTATATTTTGTTTTTAATCACATTTTGGTGTTTTCCCTTTGTTAATATTGAATGATAAGAAGTTATGGTAATTTTTTCTTTTAGTGTTACTTTGTGTTGCCACAAATCCACTGAATTCAGGGACCATCTGAGGAAAAAATAAAATGCTTAAATAAAATGTTATTTGGGAAACGCAAAATGAAATCAGGTTGTGCATTTTTGAGCTACTGGTACTTTGGCAACTCTCCATTTAAGCAGGAGATGTGGAGATCTCCAATCCTCCTCTGCTCCTTCCCCACCTCCTACCAAAAAAAAAGAAAATAAGCCATTGTGTCAATTCTGATTCATAGTGACACTATAGGACAGAAGAGAACTAAGCCTTGGATTTCTGAGGCTATAAAATATTATACGAAGAGATAGCCTCATCTTTCTTTATTGGCAGGGCTACTTATTTAGAACTTCTGTTTGCCCCTGAAGCAGCTGGGGTGCTTAAAATACGGACTTTGCAATGGGTAGCCTAACTTTTCACCACTACCAGGGCTTCTTATGAAACTATCTGGAAGACATACCCTATCTGTATTCTTTCACGTCGTCCTGCTGCTGTTGCTGTGATTAGATGCTTCATTGGTTCTGACCCATAGGGACCTTATGCAGAGCACAACGATGTCCTGTGCCATCTGCAGAAGCGTTCATGTGCTTCAGCCCATTGTGGAAGCCATGGGGTCTTTCCCTCTCCTTGAAGGCCTTCCTCCTTTTCACTGCCCTTTCACTTTACCAAACATGATATCCATCTTCAGGGGCTGTCTCTCTTGACAACTGTGGGATGAAGATAAGACTTTTCCCCAACTCTGTCTCCTCCAAAGATCAGATGCTTCCAGCCTGACAGAAGGCTGTCTGGATAGGCCCATGCCCTGCTGCTATACAATAGATTACCTCTCCCTGTAGGCTTTTAACCATCAGTCTGGTCCTGGTAGGTGGGGTTCACACCCTACTATAAATGGTCTCTATGAGGAGCCAGAGAACAAACCAAACCTGTTCCAAGACATCCAAAGTTAGGCTGCCAGCATGAGTCTGAGGTTTGCCCTTTTTTTTCACATGTGGAATCCCAATATTTCCCCTTCCTATTATGTGTATGTCCCTAGATCATCCCCCTCATCACTGTATTACCAATAGCACAACCCTTTCCTGTGATATATGTCCTTACCTGTAATTAGAGTCTTGCACATTCCCAAAGATATAAAAACCTTGCACAGAATAAAAGAGCTAAAAAAAAGAGCTCTCTCTCAGTCGCCTCCCCTACCTCCTCTCCCTCTCCTACCTATTCCTTCTCCCCATACCACCTCCTGCCCACCCTCCGATGTGGACCACCAAGAGGGCCCGAGGTGAGCAGGCTACCATAGAAAGTGTCTGACTCCATTATTTCTATCTCTCATAATTTCTATCTAAGTCTTTTCTATGATCTTTATTTATTATCACTGTACATTTGCACCTACCGGACCTGTGATGGTGTGTTAGGGGCTGGCTCCTCTGACAGACGACTTATCCAAAGTGTGGCAGTCACGCACTCTGTTGCCAATTTGACTAAGAGTGTAGGGAATCTGGAGATAGCCAATGAGATCTCTGTGTGGGCATGGCTTTCTCTGAGAATTCTGGGAAATCTCACTGTATTTCCCAGTGGAAGTGAGAGACTATAAATTCACTTCCTTGGAGATGCACTATTGACAAGACAAGATGGGAGCATAAACCCTGAGTCCTAGCAACTGGAGAAGCCAGAGGAGAAGTCCCACAGACCTACCCTGATGGAACCAGACCCCTAAAGCCAGAAAAGCCACAGAGAGACCCTTGCCATCACTGAGGTGCTTCTGTCACCACTGGATGCACATGACTCTATAACCACTGACCTGTGATTGTCCTGGTGTCATTGCACGTCCCTTGTGAGTCAGAAGGAGACTTTATAGATTGATATCAGACATATGGGCTAATATTGGACTTATTTCCTTGGACTGGGCTGAGTTGGGATACTTTCTGAATATTCCATTGCTCTTGCAGATAAACCTTTCCCTTATAGCCATATGTGTTTTTATGAATTTGTTTCTCTAGTCTACCTAGTCTAGTCTAGGCGTCTCTAGGACTAACACACAAAGTATGCAATACCACAACTTACCACCTTTGCTTCCAAGGAATAGTCTGCCCATACTTCTTACAAGACAGATCAGTTTGTTCGTTTAGCAGTCCATGGCATTCTGAGTATTCTTCTCTAGTACCACACTCCAAATATAGTGATTCTTATTCAGTCTTTTATATTCAATGTCCACTTTCTATGCTTCTGAGATAAGTGGAAATACTTTGTCTTGGGTGTGGCCCACATTAGGTATCAATGTATCATCTTTGCTTTCAATGTATCATCTTTGCTTCAAAAATCTTAAGTGCTCTTATCTCACATCACTGGTCTTTTGAGCTCTTGATTGCTGCTTCCAAGAGGATTGATTGTGGATCCAAGAAAGAGGACGTCCTTGACAACCTTTTCTCCATTTATCATGCTGTTACCTATTGGTCCAGTGGTGAGAATTTCCATCTTCTTTATATTGAGTTGTCACCCACACTGATGGCTGCAATCCTTGATCTTCAACACCACTTGCTTCAAGTCATCTTTCAGCAAGGAAGGCTGTGAAGATATGCATAGAGCAGGCTGCTAATAAGCCTTCCGCCAATCCTGACATGATATTATTCTTCATGCAGATTGAATAAGTAAGGTGCGAGGACACAACCTTGTCACACACTTTTCCTGGTTTTAAACCAGATAGTCTCTTCTGACATCCATTTTGATCTTTCTCTCTCTGCTGTCTTTTTAATGATCTTTTGCTCTCTTAATAAATGATGTTCCAGATGTCCCACAGCTCATCAGGTCTTCTGTAATTAATGTTTAATGCAGCAAATTTTCTATTAACATGTTCTGGAAATTCAGCTGTGATAGATTCAGGTTGTACTTTGGCTCTCATGGATTTGTTTTAATTTTCTTCAGCTTTATCCTGAATTTAAATGGAAATAATTGATGGTCTATTCTATTTTTTGGCATCAAAAAATAGATGGTGGGAGTAGAAGGCCCAGTCTTGCTCCTGGAGAGTTGCTGCAGGATTTAAACTGCCAACCCTGTGGGCTGCAGTCCCGCACACAACCGCTATGCCACCGGGGCTCAGCCCTTGATGGCCTTTTCTATAATCAAACCCTACTTTGGTTTTAGCTGCTAATATTGTGCTTCTCCTTCATCTCTTCCCACAAATGAAGTCAAGTTGATTTCTGTGTATTCTATCTGGGGAAGTCCATGTATATAACTGCCTTTTATGTAGTGAAATATATTTGCTATGAAGAAGTCATTGACCTAGCAAAATTAGATCATCAAATCTCCAGCTTCATGTCTATCAACAATAGTTTCCAACTGTTGTATTTCCTGTTTGGTTCCAACTTTTGCATGCCAGGCACCAATAATTATCAATGCATCTGGATTACGTGCTTGATCAGTTTCAGACTAAAGACATTGGTAGAATTCTTTAATTTCTGCATCACTAGCCTTTGTGGTTGGTGCATTAGTCTAAATAATCATTGTATTTATTGAGGTTCTTTGAAGGCAAATAGGCATAAACCTGTCCCAGACAGCATTATATTTCATACTTGAATTTGCAATAGTCTTTTTAACAATGAATGCCATACAACTCCTCTTGATTGTACAGTTCTTGACATGATAAGTCATGTTTTTCTTAAAGTAGCCAATACTCATTTTTCTACAAACTAGTGCTAAGAATATTAGGCTTCATGCATTCCATTTCATTTTTGATGATTTCCAATTTTGTTCGATTCATTCTTTGCACATTACAAGTTTCAATCAACAGCAGATTTTTGCAGATGATTCTCCTTAACTTGAGTCATGTTCCATCAGAAAATGAAGATCCCAGAAGCTCCACTGCTACTTTTCTTTACCCAAGTTAAATCACCGTCGTTGACTCTACTCCAAAAAATCAGCTCCTCCCCTTTGCCACCTTTCAGGGACTGGGGACCGAAGGAGCCCATCCTCCAGCACTATTTCTGCCAATGTTCTTCTTCCATTCATTAGGCCTTCAGTATATGGCAATGTTTTGAAGCTGTGCATTGTATTTTCAGTAGCTCATTCCTTCAAAGTGGAGGGCAAGTCATTCTTCTCTTCTTAGTATGTAAGCTCAACTGAAACATGTTTACTTTGGGTGACTCAGCTGCTATTTCAAATACCAATGGCTTAGCTTCTAAGATTACAGCAAAATACAAGCCACAAATGTACCAGAACCTGACAGACAAGTGGTAGTAATTTCCTTTAGTGTTATCAAATTTTAGAGAAAGCATTGTGCATTGCCTTAGAAAGTTAGCAGCTAACATCTGATCCTGGTTCAGGAGAGATGTGGACAATACCCTCAGTTGGCACCTGTCTCTGCCATGTTGATTGACAGAATTTGGCTTCTACCTGGCCAGGGGCAGCTTTCAAAAGCCATAGTCATGGCTTATACATTATGATCTGTGCTTATCCATGCAACTTTTCTTTACCATCTGTCAGAAAAGAAAAATGACTTAGAGCTCTTGGATTTATCTTCATTTTGATGACTTCACTCACCCATTAAAGAAGAGAATGAGCTTCATTTTAGCAATAATGCCAGTTACATTTAGAGGCTTCTAATGTTAATAGGGAATTTGAACAAAGGTGAGTTCCTATACATTTTACTGTTAAATGTGTGAATCTGACCTTAAGAATGGTGACTGCATGATAGGATTTATGAACTTTAAGGTTAAACATGTTTTATTTCCCTTTGGGCAACCATAGATGTAAATTCGCTGTTGCATTAATTACTGCCACCTTTATTAAAATTGATCAGTGAGCAATCAAACTTTGACTTGCATTTTTAGTTTAAATCTTGATCGAAACTACATAGGTGATAAACTGGCCTCAATGGGACCGATTGATGCAGTGACTGGAACATGGGCTCAAGCATAGGAACAACTGTGAGATGACGTAGGACCAGGCGGCGTTTGGTTCTTTGTGCACTAGGTTGCTCTGGGTCAGAATGGATTCAATTGCACTTAACAAAAGCAATAGCAAGAAATCTCTGGCAAGTTACTGGATTACTTTTATACCAATTTTCCAATAAATATACACGAATTATAAATCTGTGTATTCACATCGACAGAAGGTAGACTACAATACTGTCACATCAGAGAGTGGCATATTGGTCTTGGTTTATTATGAACTAGCACCTAGCTATTTGGTCTAAGTTTACTCATCTCTGTAATGGAGAGTTTAACCAGCATGATTTCTAAGATTCCGTAAAGCTTCTGGAATTCTGCAAATCCCATCAAGGAGGGAAATGCCTGCTCTGCTCACATCAAATGCTAGTTACAGCATGGATTGATCCTAAATTACAGAAAAGACTGCATATGAAAAAAAGCGATGTACTCTAAATGAGCGTGGCAAGTGTTGAGAACATGGGAACGAGAGCTTATTTCTAACACGTGAATTCTGAAACTTTCAAATAAAATCAAGTTCACATAATCAATGAATATTCATTGAGGGTCTTCCATATGGCAACAACTGACCTAAATGACCTGTAGATCATTTTTACTTCTGATCAATTTCTCCATGTGCTAGTGCCAAGAGTGTCTCATTCTGTTGCACATAAGATCACTAGGAGGCAATGCTTTGAAACGGACTCAGTGGCACCCAGCAACCACAATGTACATTGTGGGGAAGTATGAGACCTAAAGTCAAGAGGGAACATGGCCATGGATAAGGAAGCGGTGGTGCAAATAGAACAAGGGAGTATTTGGAGTTTAAAATCAGGAACGTTGGGCACCGGGATGGCATCTTTTATATTCAACCTGTCTGCTGAGCACACCATCAGCATCCTACGCGAATTACATAAACAACACTGTTTTCAGTATAGATTGCTGCCCAGACAAAGTCTAGATCCTCACAACTGAAACAACATGTAGCATGATGATAAATGGAGAAGAAGTTGACCTTTTCAAGGACACTTTCTTGGCTCTGCCCGGGACTTTTCTTGGACTCCCAATGAATGCTCATGGAGGCAGCAGTCAAGAAAACAAAGGGCACGTTGCACGGGGTAGATCTGCTGCCAAGACCTTGCTAGAGTATTGAAAAGCAAGGATGTTACTTCGAGGACTAAGGTGTGCCTGACCCAAACCAGGGTATTTTTTATTGTCACATCTGCTTATGAAAATTGGACATTGAATAAGGAAGACTAAAGAAGGATGGGTGTAATGTAATTATGGCGCTGGTGTAAAATATTGAAAGTACCATGGGTACCAGAAAACCTGACAAATCTATCTTAGAAGGAGTACAGCCAGAATGTTTCTTAGAGGCAAGAATGGTGAGACTTCATTGTTCATACTTTTGACCTGTTGTCAGAAGAGACCCATCCCTAGATAAAGATATCATGCTTGGTAAAGTAGAGGGGCCCAAAGGAGAGGAAGGTTCTCCAGGAGATGAACATGGTGGCTGAAACAATGGGCTCAAGCAAAAGAATAATTGATCAAGGACTGAAACACTTACACGAGGAAGAGATGGTCATTTCAATCAATGGTGCTAAAGAAAATGGATCTTCACCTGCTAAAAATGAAACAGTACCCATACCTCACACTATCTACAAAAATGAGCTACAGTGCATCAAAAACACAATGAAAAACACCCACATTTTAGAAGACAAAATAAAGGACTGGCACTTTCTAAAACTACAACATTTATGGTGCCCTCTATTAGAAAGAATAGTCTAAGGTCTTAAAGGCTCTTCAAATATAGCCATCTAAAATGCAGCATCAACTAAGTCGAGATAGAAGAAGCACGCCATCCTGTGTGATCCAAGGATTGTAAATAATAAAAGCCAAATCTCAAGGAGAAAGTGGTATTAGAGCTTGAATTGTGAACACCTCATTTGCAGAGGGCTATGGATGACAATGGAAACCAAAAATTCATTTTCAGGGTTCACACATGGAGGAAGAGACTGGTGAAGCCTTCTGGTCATAGTCAAGGGAGGTGATTAACCTTGTTATCAGACAGATAGATAACTTTGTAAGGTTCACCATGGCAGATGTAGTTAGATTAAAATGTGATAGCTAATCGTTTGATCTCCAGTTCGACCTTTTTAAAGTGTGTTCACATAAAAAAAAAGAATTGGAAGAGGAAATTCAGGAGGATTAAGCCTCTGGTGAATCCCCTCTGGCCATAGACCATGGGTATGAATAGCCTTGCTGTCATGCAGACTGTAGTGGAAAGTGGGTTATATGTCAGATCAAGTTAGGTTGAAATCCAGACCTTATCATTTGTTCTCCCTTTTGACTCATTTTATGTTTGCTCTAGTTTTTAATATTTTCAGCTTTCTTTTCCATTGAGTTTAAAATTTTTCTTTAAAGATCAAAAGATAACGAGGTTCAAATAAAAAATGGCAAAAAAGGAGAAGGAATGTTCACAGCCTTATGAACTCTCCTCTGAGTGACTCTAATGGGAGAAAAAGTGAACTTGGACCCTTTAGTGAAAACTGAAGTGGACTTGGACTCTTTAGTGACATCCAAGTCCATTTCAACTATGAAAATTACAACAACAAAACATGCAAGAACAATGTGGGGCTGTGACAGGATCAGTTACTGCTTCATTCTAGTGTACATTGGATTGTCATGAGAGGGAACTGACTCAACGACTTCTAGAGACAGCAACAAGCAAGAGCAACAACGTGAATGCTCTAGACAATTATGAAAGACTGGAATGTATATCCATACTGTCTGATCCCCGACTTCTCTCCCTGTTTCCCCTCTCACTCACATCCTGGTCATTGTCTGAGTGTGTTTCCTAAGTATTTTAGTTAGAATGTGGACAATAATTTTGATGTGTAGGGGAGTACGTGTGGAAGACAGTGTTAGGATAAGACAGTCAGAAGGAACTCTAGTTAGAACCCAACAAACAAAAGAGCCAGGTGGTGTAGAAATCTAAAAGCTTTACTCTTTTTTTTTTTGCAAGAATTTGCCCTTATACACCCAGGATAATCAATTCGATTCTTTCTTTATCACTTATTTATTTATTTAAGCCAAGGTACAAACTGGATGTGAGTGCAGGCACGTTTATGTTCACATAGAAGCAAGCACTCACATAGACACCCACAGAACCTCTTTTTCTATGTAGCGTATGTTTCAAATGGCCAAAATATTTCCCTTTGTGCTTTTTATCTGATGAGATTCCAATTCCTAGTCTGTTGTTGCCATTTTAATGATGACTACATTTAAAAATAATTTTAGAATGCGCAAAAAACACACCGAAATGTTTCCATTAGAAATAGAATCCTTAAAGTAGTACATGCCTCTCTAAGTTGAATTCTGAGTTCCTTGTGTCTAAATTCTGGCAATCATTTTCTCAGGTTTCTCCAACTCCCAGTCTGCACATTTGTCATCTTTCTTTCATTGTTTACATGTTTATTTTGGGGAATGCAACATTTAGAAAACTGGAATCTGCTTCAAGAAATATGAAGTGAGAATTGCATCACAAAGTAAATACTGGAATCAAGTGGCATTTATTTTTCACACATCTTTTATTGCATTTTATATTTTTGGATATCACCTTTTAGAGAGCTTGCAATGAACAGGATATGAAACACAAACCAACTATCAACTGAAATCCCTATCTAAATTGTTGTAAAAGTTTAAAAATTAGCATTGATTATAAGACCTTATTATTATTACTTTCACTGTAGCAAGGTACCTAGTTGTTGAGACCCTGAACAATTTTTTATTTAAAGCACAAGCCATGTTCCCTAAGAGACTACTATTTAAAGAATTCAATATATTTTCTCAAGCCATGATTTATTTAACAAGTGCATACTGAAAATCTAATATGTGCAAAATTGTGTCCTAGGAATAGAAAGAAAAAAGATGTGTATGTAAAAGTATCTGACCTGGTTTCTACTTTTTAAAAAGTTTACAATAATAATGAAAACAAAGCTGAATTGTCTCTACAACTCTAAGAATTATATTGTTGGTAGAGCAAGGTTACACATTTACTTGTTTTACCTTTCTTGGAAATTTTTTCAATCAAATGCCTGAGTAGAAATGGCCCAACGAGAAGCACTTTCAATCCATTATGAAGAGTTCGCCTCAGCAAAGTGTTTGATCTGAGAAGAAACTCACTATTACTGTCCTTCATTCATCACCAGTTCTGACAGATTAAAAAATAATAACTATCACTCAGTATATACTGGAAATCTCAATGGCTCATTCATAGCCATCAGTGCCAAATACATAATATTCCAGATTTTCTAAAAGAACATCAGCTTATTGGAAGCTGCCTTCATAGTGATCACCAGAATCTTCATCTCCAGTTCATGGGGACCCAGTCACCAATGGCCACAACTTATGATGTGAGGTTTCCCAGAAGTCGTAACAAACTTATGGAGGGACTGAGAAGAGGAAGTTTAAAGGGACAGCATTGATTTTCTTCTCAAATTATTTGGTAGACTATTTGTGGTTAACATCCACTAAGGATAGTTCCAGAGAAAATATTGAAGTAAGTCTATTTTATAGGTAGGCATCAAATGTAATTTGGTTTAAAGTTTGCAAACATAATTGCTGTATCTGAAACTACTCATTTTAAAGTAATGATACTTATTTACCAATACCCCCAGATATTAAGACTAACATAAATCAATATAGCATAGACAAAGTTTAAAATAGCTCTCTGAATTTTAAGTGTTTCTAAATAGAACCCCCAAATAAATCCTTCAGATGAATAACTGACCTTGAGAAAAATATTTAAAAGGAGACATAAAAGGAGGACTGGGGACCAGAGAAGTAAAAAAAGATAGTACTTAGCATTGATCTACATTTCAAAACAATGCCAACCCTGATTTAGTGTTGTAGACACAATGATGAGAGAGAATTTATAGATCATGATCAAGATGAAGGGAGATAAATGAAGAAACTGGTAAAATAGTTGAAAATCCCTCAACCTTTGAAAGCAACCTTGGGAAACCAGAAAGCCCGGGAGCATGATGAGTCTAGAAATAAAGTGAGACTACTGGGTAGCCAGAAAGGTAAAGAGGAAGCTACTCTATTCAAAGTGACCAGATTTTAAGTAGGACACCATTGATGGGGGCGGCTGGTGGGCATTCTTGATTAAAATTTTGGTCTATATGAAGCAAGAAAGATGTTCATAGAATGCAAAAATAGTATTGTAATATATTTATTTTAATTTTAAAATGCCATGGGACTTTGTAACATTGTTAAAAAGTGAAACATCTGATCACCTTACTTTGGAGACAGTTGCATAGAGATTATTCATTTTATTGTTGCTGTCCCCAAGACCCTCCCACACAGCATCATGGGGTTCCAAAAGCCCTCAATGTTTATTCATTTAACTAAAACAGATAATTAATATTGTTAGCAAAGAAGTCAAGTGAGGCATATTTTAAAACACCAATAATAGTAGGGTAAAACTATTTGTGCACTAGTTTTTACAGCTAATGACATGATTCCTTAATAGGCTCCAGTCTGTTTTTGGCATACACAATTCATATGGGCAATAGGAAGACAGATAAATACCTTCACATGAAATTCAAAAATGTAAAGTGTAATGTGTTGTAACATCATGGTTGATTCTCTTGACTAAACATGATGGAATGCTAGTTGGTAAAAGCATATACTTGTAAATCTGTCAATTGTATTATAAATATGCCTGCTATAAAAATCTGTTCATTGCTACCTCATACACCACAGGAGATTAAAAAAAAAAACTCAATGCCATCAAGTCAATTTCCACACATAGCAACCACAGAACTCACAAACCAAACCCATTTCCATAAAGCCCTGACTTGGAATCACAGTGTAGAACTGATCTCTGGAGGGTTTTCTTTATAGAAATCTTTATAGAATTACATCCCCAGGCCTTCTTCACTCAGTATCACTCATGGTTTGGGAAAAACACATTGTAGGTAAAAATTGAATACAAGCCATTTGTACCACTGAGGGACCTTTATAAAGCTCAGCAGTTGTTAAATAAATACTGAGTAAATATATTAATGAATGAACTTTCTTAATGTAAGTAAAGTCATATCTTACATGAAGTAGAAAAACAATCTTAAAAGGTGAGGCACCTTCTTATATACTTTTAACATATTAGTTGTAGATATTGGTTTATGCAAATACTTGTATTATTAGAATATTTTAACTGGGCTTCATAAATAGAATATTTATTAGCAGAATATTTCATGAGCTTTTGTATTTGGCTCTTGTGAAAGTATCATTTTTAAACTGAGAATAGTCAATTGTAAGAGAAAAAAACATGACCTTAAAAATTAAAAATATATGCATTTATAGCTCACTCTTTGAATCAGCATTTAAGGTACACATTTTATGAGCAAGACCCTGTTTTTTTTTAATAGAAGGATAACTGTTAGTTAATTAATGAATTCATTTATAGCTTTTCTCCATTGGGAATAGGTAACTCTTGTTCTTATACAAAATTTTCTGCTTAATTGAAAATACTCCCATGTACTCAGTCAAAGTCATGAAGATCAATGGAAATGGGCATTTCTCTGTTTTTATTTATATTTTACAACATATCCTCTTTGACATATCCTTTATTTTAGTTCATGACGCCTCTGGGTTAGGAAAGAGATCCATTCCTAGGGGTCTGTAAGTCAAATTTTTAGGTAAGTTGAAGTAGATGCACAGGGCTCTTAGCTGTTAGTGCAATAAAAGACACAAAGTCTTTTTTAATGATTTTAAACTTGCACTAGTAGTAGCGAAGGTGATCCTGATGAAGAATTTGTTGTGAGTAGAGTTTTGTTAAATCATTTCAAAGCCAGAGCACATTTGCATTATATGGGACAAGTATGCATAAGCAGTCATAAGTCTGACTTCTGTAACCCAAGGACTTCCTGTACATTTTCATTTCTGTGCACCCAAGGGATTGGTCTCAGGACCTCTACAGACACTGAAATCTGCAGATGTTGTATAAGATGGTCTGGCAGTTATGTGCTTATGTTAATTTTATGATTGAAATGTAGGGGTGGAGTCTAGCCTCTTAATCTGGAGATAGTAATTGAGTAACCAATGAGGCCTCTATATGGGCATGACTTTCTGCTGAAACTTCTGGAAAATCTCGCAATACTTTCCTCATGAAGATGAGAAGCTATCTTCCCCAGTTGTTGGGCGTTAGATCTCAGAGACGATGAATCACGGACAAGACAAGATGGCAGCGTCCGAGAAGCTGGAGGAGTCAGTGGAGAGACCACACGGCTTTGCCCTGATGGAGCTAGACCTCTGAAACTGGGGCAGCCACATGGAAACCTCTGCCAGCGATGAGTTGCTTCTGCTGTTGATGGTCCCTGAGCCCTGGAAGCTAGGAGCCATGGGGAGACCCCTGCCAGCGTCGGGATTCTGCACACACTGACTTGTGACTTCGTGAGTAGGAAGGGGACTTTATAGACTGATTTCAGGCATATGGGTTAATATCGGACTTATGACTTTGAACTGCACTGGGCTCAATGTCCTCTTCCTCTTGTACATAAGCCCTTTCCTTATATCCATATGTGTGTCTTTGGAATTTGTTCCTTTAGTCTACCCGGACTGACACAGATGGCACAATGTTTGCATATCATCCACATACAAACTTGAAAGCATCACTAGCTTACTTATAACACCTAACATTATATAAATAGGACTCTACACTATTTCTGACTCTTTAAGGTATCCTTTCTACACAGTCACTAGAAAAGTTTACAAAAATGCAAAATAAATTGGAAGACATATGCTGTCCCAACCAATTTTTTCCTGTAGTTGTTTTTAATTTGCTGCAACGG
>PVJH01003411.1:122017-142017 GCA_004026705.1 Nesogale talazaci
CATATTAACTCACAATTCTCGCACTAGCAAGGATCACAAATGCCTCCATGATAATATGTCCAACTATGCCAGGATCAGCCCAATGTAATGTTTAATAATATTCTATTTCAATTAAAAATGATCCCCGGGCTGAGCCCCGGTGGCTTAAGTGGTTGTGTGCGGGACTGCGGCCCACGGGCTTGGCAGTTCAAATCCAGCAGCGGCTCTCAGGAGCACTGGGTAGTGCTCACGACCACCAGAGGCAGTGATGCCCAACAAAAAAAAAAAGAAAAATGATCCCCAACTGTGAAATAAATTACATGGCTATCCTTTCATGGACTTTGTAAGTGACAAATACTGGGGACATCCCCCACCTTCCCAGAATTTTTCCTTCTTTGTCCTTTGTAAAGAAGGAGGACCATGTGCAGGTATTTTCACATGAAACCTACGTCATCCCTAAACATTGCCAAGACTTGAGAGTACCAAGTCCTCTCTCAAGTTACTCTTATGACTCAAGACACCTGATATTATATTCATAACAGTCCAGCAATTATTATGTTCACATTTTAATATTACAAGTCATCTAAACAACGTTTATGAAGCTATGTTCCACCCAGGATTTGACTGAACTCCTTCAAATGTCTGATCCATAACATGAAATATCTTTGCTTTAGATTGAACTATAATCTCTTCGATGAGTTAAATACATTTAAGTTCACAAGAGCAATTGAGTGGCAGAAAAAATCAACCACTCTGAAAATTTACTTTGCTATGCCAAAAATGTAAGTAACCCCAATTACTTCATGCCTTATAACTCACCCAATGTTCCTTGGCATTATGAAGCATCACCTTAACTGTATTTGAGTTGATTATGGACCAGGAAGCTATTTTATTAACTTCAAGCATAGCTGATGCAGGCTGATGAATGACAATACGTGCTGTATATGAGTGACAGTGAAACACTCCATCAGGCGTGAGAGCAAATTGTCCAGCATTGTGATACTCTCTCCATCCAACCCCATCTCAAACAAATCTTGTTTTCTTTTTCCCAACTAAAATTCGGATTCAGTACATCCAGGTGAGCAATGTGTGCCAACCCAGAGTTGCCGCATTTCTTGACGGATGCCAGGCGCCAGGTCTCAGATTCTTCTCTGATTCCTCTCTTGACCATCTTTTCAATGGATTTTTTGAGACCACAAACAATTGCCAAATAAAATGTACATAGTTGGTGCCCAGGTAACTTTCCTGAAATGTTCCAGTCTCCTCCTAGATGTTTGTATGTTTTTTTCTTTACGTCCTCGCTTCTATCTCCACAGCAGAAAGATATAAATCAGAACTGAAGTTGCTGCAGATCTGATTTTTAAGTGTGATTGTTTGACTCGGTTCATTGGTACCTGCCGAATTGGATATTCCAATTACAAGCACTTCCAGAATTTACTAGGGAATAGTTGCACAATTTTGGAAGTCAGTTCCCCACCTCCTATCCAGCCCTGGCTAATACCCCTCTCTTCTGACTTCCCTATGCTACTGGTTTCCCAGAATGTTCAAGTCTGAAGTTACCCCCACAAGAACAGGACCCTGCTTTTGTTGTTTTGGGGTTGCTGCCATGTTGCCATCAGACCTTGAGACGTTTGCATACAGCTCCTGTACCTCAGTTTCCTCACTTGTGCTAATGAGGATAATAAGACCTTCTCTGCAAATTAAACAAAAGTAGAGAACGAAACAAAAGTGTGATACTATGCGTGAGAGCACTTTTAAATATTAATATATGTTTATGTTATCATGCATTGTCATCATGCTGAGGACTCACAGAATGGTATGTATTTCATGTCCCCATACTATGTAATGCAGTTTGATTAAGACTATAATCAAAGGGCTCTTCCATGTTTGTTCTTCTTAGTGACTCAGACAAAATAAAGGCCCATGACCTCATACTGTATGACGGTATGAACCATAAGAAAAAAACAATAATCATGTGACCCTTGTTCCACTCCTCCTTTTGTGCTTGACAGTATTTTATGTAAGCCTGGTTCACTTGCCAGTTAGAACGTGTAGGTGGCGGTGGTGACTGAATAGCCATTTTTTAAAAAATTGCATTTGATCCTATTGGTCCTAGTGGGAGGCCTTCCACATGTTTTAGGCCCTAAATGGTGAGTGGCATGCTGGATAGTCTGGCACCCACACTCATCCTTTTGTGAACATAAATGTGGAAAGACTCTAAAGCTGCATGTATTGCCTTTTCACCAAACTCCCTTGGGGTGATTCCGTTTCTTATTTCAACATTCTATTGCTGACTTTTGCTCATCAACCTCAGACCGCTGGCAAATAGCATTGATTTATACTTGCAATGTTTCTCATTTTTTCAACAGTAGATCTCTTGAAATTATGTTTATATTTATTTGAAACAGTGTAATACCTTTAATTTTCTACAAAGCCAGTGGGTAGAAATGAAGTGACCTATTTGACACATATATTTCTGAACACTAGTAAAATTATACTGCTTTGCCGAATTACCTGACCCAAAAATACAGCAGTGGACATATCCCTAAAAATATACATTGACATTGCTAATACTCTATATCAACACTTTTTAGATAGACTACTATTACCAATAACAGACCTATTTTTATTAAGTGAATTTACTTCAAGGAAAACTAGCATAGGATACTGACAGTTTGAGAGTATAGTGACAAAGAAGATCGTTACACAAAATGTTGGGTTAAAAGGAGAGAAATTCAAGGGAAACATCAAAATAAACACGGCCTGCTGCCCTTGTCAGTCCTGACACCTCGCATGACCCCACAAGACAGAGCAGAACTGCTCCATAGAATTGTTGAGACTAAACTTTTGTGGGAGCACAATAGGGTTTCAGTTTAAACTGCCAACTTTGTGATTTGCAGCCGAAAATGTCACTCCCCAGGTCCACCAGGACAGTGGAGAAAGCACAGGGATGAACAATTAAATAGCTTCTTAGAGACCTGTTCACAAAGAGCTGGGGCCACGGAATAAGGATAAACAAAAAATGACAACAGATAAACATGACAAAATTAATTATCACAAGTCTTGGCATGGATTGGAGTAAAAAAGATTATTCTGTTATGAAAAACTATGCTCTTCCTTGTATGAATTGCTCTTCACAGTGGAAGATTGAATTCATATTTCTTGAACAGATTGGAAGGCGTGGGGGGGGGAGTCAAGAATTCAGTATTATGTGGTCATTGGTTAGAAATAAATGCTAAGGATCTTTGAAATAGCTCACTTAAAATCTTCCTGCAATGAGACTGGGGATACACAGTGGGGAGGTAGTGCAGTCCGAAACTGCCCCCCTCCCACTGGGGCAAAGCAAGTAGGGAACATAACAGATAGGCAACAGGAGCAAAGCCAAACAACAAAGCCCCTAAAAAAAGACTTCTGGTGATGAGGGCAGTGCCCAGAATTCCACCAGAACCAGGAGGGAGATAGACATAACGATCAAAGGACAGATATGGAACATCTGTATGCTTTTTTCTATTTTTGTTTTCCTTTTATTTTTTCAATATTTTGGTTTCTTTTTGTTTGGTCTATCTCATTGTCGGTTTGCCTTTGATTATAAGATAGGTACAGGAGACAAACTTGAGGAGAAAACAACAGAACCCACAGTCCTAGAGGGGCTTGCGGGGAGAAGGTGGCGGGGAAACAATGCCATAGACAGGGTAGCAACTAGAGAATTAAAGCCAACAACAGGGAAGACTTAGAGATCCTGCAGGTGCTGGAGAACCTGCAATCTAGCTGAGAGGAAATAATAAGAGGCAGAAGTAAAGCGAGCATGAGATTGGGGCAGAAGGAAGGTAAAAGAAAACAGGAATGATCTAAGAAGCATAGCTATGGATAGAGATATAAGCATAGGTATTACAGATGTAAAATACATTTATCCATAAAAATAGAGGTATTGACATATATACATATATGTATGTGGCAATACACAGAGGTAGTGGATGAACTTTAGGCCTCTGTTCATCCCCTCTATCAATACAAGACACTTTATTCTAACAAATTGGCATTCTGAGATGCCTACCCTACCAGCATAATTGCTGAAGACAAAATGAACGCATAAGCAAATGTGGTGAAGAAGGCACATGGTACACAGCTATCAAAAGATTTAGCATCTGGGGTCTTAAAGGCTTGAAGTTAAATAAGCAGCCATCCATCAGAGAAACAACAAGTCCACATTAAAGAAGCACACCAACTGGTACAATCATAAGGTGTCATCAGGACCAAGTAACATGCATCAGAAGACCCTGCCAAACAAACAAACAAAAATGCATTGTTGAGAATGAGGAGTGTCAGAGCAGAGACAAACAGCCCATGTGTAGGCAATGATACTTCCCCCCCACAGAGGGGTCACAGGGAAATAGTGAGTAAAGCACCAATGAAACACACAACATTCCTCTGATTCCTTTAGCCTTCCTCACACCCCACCACCATTACCCCAGTGCTGCCTCTCACTTCGGACTAGATGAGAGATTGTACGCAGGCATAAAAAGGAGATAAATGCTCACAACACAAATAATGCAGGAACAGGAATGGGAACAGTAATACTAGGAGAGACGGGGGAATAAGGAGACAGGAAGGGAGGAAGGGGGCCTTGATCAAAATGACCAGCACATAAACACATGCATCCCTCCAGGGGAAGACCAACAGAAACCATGGGGGAAGAGAGACAGCAGTCGATGTGAGATTTGAAAAAATGATAATAATATATAATCTACCAAGGAGTTACAAGAGTTGGGATGGGGTAGGGGAAAAAAAAGGAGAGCTAATACCAAGAGCTCAATAGAAAGTAAATGTCTACAAAAGAATGATGGCAACACATGTACAAATATGCTTTATACAACTGATACATGGATTGCAATTAAAGTTGTAAGATTCCCCAATAAAATATTTTAATAAAAATTAATTAGCATTAAAATAAATAAAATATTCATTCTATGAAGGTTCACAAACTATGAGGTTGCAACGAGCAGAAAATGAGATGTAACAATGCCAGCAACTGACAGCTAGATAATCTACGAAATGTTAATATTAAGAAATTGTAAGACCAATACATAAAATGATCTGCTTAAATATAAGAAAATGTGGAAAGTGTTTATAAAGAACAACAACATTTTTAGATGACACATATTTGTTTTGCTAATCATCAGTAAATGGACAGGACTGGTCAGAGGATCAGGCTGGATTCAGAAGAGGACTTGGAACAAGGGATCACATTGTTGATGTCAGATGGTTCTTGCTTGTAAGCAGAGAACACCAGAAAGATGCATAATACTGACTATGCCAAGGTATTCGACTATGTGGATGGATTATTCTGAGAAGAATGGGAATTCCAGAACTCTTCTTTGTGCTCATGTAGCACTTCTACATAGAACAAGATATAGTTGTAAAAACAGAACAAGGAATACTGCCAGGTTTAAAATCAGAAAAGGCGTAGCACAGAGTTATATCCTCTCACCATACTTATTCTATCTGCATGCTGAGCAAATTGCCCCAGAAGCTGGATTATATGAAGAAGAATGTGGCATCAGGATTAGAGGAAGGCTTACTTCCAACCTCTGATATGCAGATGGCACATCTTTACTGCTGAATGTGAGGAAGACTTGAAGAACTTGCTGACGAGGATCATGAATTGTAGTCTTCCGTATAGATTACAACTCAAGGTAAAGAAGACCCCAATCCTCATAATGAATCTGCAGGTAACATCATGATAAATGGAGAAAGGTTGAAGTGGTCAAGAATTTCTTCTTGCTTAAATCCACAATTGATGCTCATGGAAGCAGCAGTCAAGAAATCAAAGGACACATCGCACTGGGAAAATCTGCTACATTTGCTTTGAGGACCAAGGTTTGCCTAACTAGAGCAATGGTGTTTTCAATGGCCTCATAAGAATATGAAAGTTGGATATTGAAGAAGAAAGACTGTAGAATAGCGAATGCATTTAAATTATGTCCACAGAAAATATTGAAAGAATCCCTGATGCTAAAAGAACAAACACAACTGTCTTGCAAGAAGTATGGCCAGGGTGTTCCATAGAGACAAGTTTGGTGAGAGAGAGAGAGATGTTGTCTTATGTACTTTGGGAATGTTGTCAGGAGAAGGCGGTCCTTGAAGAAGGACACCATGCTTGGTAAAGTAGAGGGGCAGTGAAGGCCCTCAAGATGATGGATGGACAGCTTGGCCGAAACTGTAGTTTAGCATTGGGAACCCTTGTTAGGATGGTGCAGGACCTGGCAGTGTTTCCTTCTATTGTGCATAAGGTCACTATGGGTTGAACCCAACTGGCTGACAGTTAGCAGCAAGAGTACATGCTTGAATAAATACTCAAATGGATCTTTCAGAGACAAGAAACTATGGACAGTAATAAAAATTCAATTCATAGCTTTAACTGTGCTGAAAGGTGACTTAGAAAACCGAAACAGCGACCCAGTGCTCTACTGAGTGGAAGGAAACGTGTTGGTGTAGGCTTCACTAGTTGGCTCTGATCCATGTGATCAGCAGTTCCAAACCACCAGCAGCTCTGTGGGAGAGGGAGTTTTCAACTCCCATAAACAGTTACCCTTTCAGAAACCCACGAGGGGCTGCTTTGAGTCTGCACTGCCTCTGTGGCTGTGGTTTATACTGAATATGTCTGAGCTGGCAAGTAGATGGGAAGGCTGATGGGAAAAAAATAGTAGGAGACATGAAAGATAACACGAAGATGTATGATACACTTAGCAAAAAAAGGAGAGGGAAAGGAAACAGAGAGATCATGAAACAACTGTGAAAATTAACAAGAGATTTTAAGGTACCGACTCAGAAATCCCACAATATATTAAGGGAAAAGGAATAACTATACCAAGTTACACTATAATGATTCTGAAAAGCACCAAAATATCTTAGAATTATACAGAAATGTCTGATGATCTTCAAAGATATGACACATAGAATGATACCTCTGCTCGCAACAGCAGCAGTAAAAGTTAGAATGCAATGATATAGTATACCAAGAAAATATTGTGAACTGGTAATCTAGAGGTACACATATATTCTGTGAGGATATCTTTCAGGAAAAGTATATGCTGACATTTTCAGACAAATGAGAATGTCACCCACATGTGTTGATTACATAAATTCTGAAGAATAACCTTGAGTGGGGAAAAAAGATATCAGGGTGTATTTCTGAAATGGAAGAAGTTATGGTGAGAAAAGAACATGACAACATCTGGTTAAATTTTAAATGTAATTACTATATAAACACCAATTACAGTATTTCCTTATGTAATTTAAATAAAAACGGAACTGAAATACATAGCAACAATATTATACAAATTTAAAAGGGTTTTTCAGACTTTATGTGTATTAGAATTGGAGTGTGTGAGTGGAGAAAACTAAAGATTGAAATAAATAGTGACATTAATCAAAGGAAAGCTTTAAAAAATCTTATCTTGCCATTGATGGGAAAGTAAATAAATTGTTAACAATAGGATCAAAGAAAGGGAATGAAAAGTGTTAATTTTGAAAGAGGAAAGATATGCTGAGCCAAATAAAGAATGCAGATAACTAGTGGAAATATTCTACATAGAGTTAAAGTGGGCTTTGTAAAACCAGCTATGTATTGTTATAACTAAATTCAGTATATATGCAGCTATGGCGGGTTATAAGTTGGGCTGCTAGCTGCAAGCTCGTCAGTGTGAGCCCATGATCATCTCCGCAGGACAAATACGAGTCTTTCCTTTCCTTGAAACTTTAAAGGAAATTTGCTTTGAGCTAAAGTTTAGTTAAGGCTTACGGTGGCAGAAACCCAAGGGGCAGTTCTGCTCTATCCTGTAGGGCAGCTATGAGTCAGAAGTGATCAAGCAGTTGAAAAAGTGAAATTCATGGAAATTCTAGGAGAAAGTACTCACTCTGCAATCATAAGAGATGTTCTCCTAATTTGATCAAATATTTTAAAATGGTATGTGAAGATGTATGCAGCACAATTCATAACCTTCTTCCAGGGAAAATTTAAATCGGGGAGTGGTTACACATTAGGCTACAATCAGCATGGCCGGTCAAACTGTCAGCAGCTCTGGGGAAGAAAGCCTGGGTTTTCGCCTTCTATAAAAAGTCACGATCTTGGAAACACACAAGAGTCCCTATACGTCAGCATGGACTGGTTGGCAGTGAGTCTGTATCATTTTAATATCATCTCTGCAATACACATTTTACTTGAACACACACAGAATATTAAAGGGAAATTCATACTTCCAGAAGCATATTGCAACAATGTCATGTAATTTGCATTTTATCAAGCATGTTCTGTGTTGACAGTAATCAATAATATACCTGTAATGACAAAACTCCTTAAATATTGAGATAAAACTCATAGATCAAAGAAAATTTTAATGGAAATAAGAAAATATTTAGATAGAAATAATAATTACATATCTAAATGTTTAATGGTCAGCTAGTTAAAATATTTCTATATTACATATTTTGTAAATGAAGGAAATAACATAAGAACTTAGTAAAGATTAATGAAATAAACTTTACTAAAAATATTTAAAGTAAGTAGAGGGGAGAAAATAATAAAGATGAAATAAGAAACTAGTATAGGAGGAAATAGACATACAATAAAGATAAACACAAACTTTTCAAAGCCCCTATATTATCTAAACTAATAAATATTGACAATAATATTGGACCTTAATTAGATAACTTACATACTACAAATGCAAGCAAAATCTGGTACAACCACTTTGGAACATAACTTGAAATATCTGCTGCACTTGGAAAAAAAGCCAATATCAGGGGCTTAAGTGGAAAGAAAATGTTTTGAGAATGATGAAGGCATCAAAGGTATTAATGTATTTTGCATACAATGGATATATGGATGGATTGTGCTAAGAGTTGTATGAGCCCCCACTAAAATGATTCTTTTAAAAAAGGTGAGCCCATTGTAGTTCATCCATCTACTGAATGACCTCTTTTTCACTAACCCTCTGCTTTACCAAGCACAGAGTTTATCTCCAGAAAAAGAACCCTCCTACAACCTCGGGGTTTTAGTCTTTAGTACTGAAACCCTTGAGACTGTGCACTTAAAAACAGATGCAGATGGGGCTGAGCCCTGGTGACGCAGTGGTTGTGTACGGGACTGTGGCCCACTGGGCTTGGCAGTTCAAACCCAGCAGGAGCTCTCCAGGAACAAGACTGGGCCTCCCACTCCCACCAGAGGGCAGTGATACCCTCCCCCAAAACAAACAAAAAATAAACAGATGCAGGAATCTTTATGGACAATTCCTCTATATTCTCTGGAATAGCAAAGTGGGCAGATGTGTGGTGGGGGAAAGGGATTGAATATAGCACAAATGACATTGGTAGCAAAATGGACAAATTTTGATCTAACATGCTATGAAATATTACAGCATGATGAAAATTTACAAACTCTAGCTACATGCAATAAGATCAGTGACTCATGAACAAAATCCTGAATTAAAAGAGCAAGTCAAAGAACAAGGAGCCTTCAAAAACTTATTGGAAAAAATGAATTTGAGAGATAATGGAATTTCTCATAAACTTTTCATATACTGTGCATTACATGATATCATTTTATTAGTTCTAACCTTGTGAAATTTGTTGTTTTTTCTATTTTGCCATTGCCTATGCTGTAATTTTCTTTAACAAAGCTCTTCCTTTCTTCTTCTCATCCAAATCAGATATCAGGTTCAAGGTGGAATGAGTTTCACCTCTCAAAGAAGTCTTCATTGATCATCTAGTGCTCTGAAGTTCTAAATTCTTGTAGGTCCTGAGATTTATATTTAGAATCTAATTACTTGTAGTAGGTGCCCAGTTGCCTAAAAGATAGGTATTTTTAATTTCAACCATTCAGAAGAAAACAAGGAATCTGGAAAATAAAAGAAACAAAGACAGATGACTTGTAGAGAAAAGAACTGTCTTAAAACCCATGGAGGCATGAGTCAGTGCCTCCTGAGCTCAAGTAACAGGACTCTAAATGTACTGATGAGCCGTCTGGTCTCCCCAGAGCACACATATGGTTCATGAACCTTACCCTATTCTATTAAAATCCTGTTATAAGGATAACTGGAGTTGGTTTCAAAGCTTTTATTATCACATAACCTTACCACATAGTCCACTAGAAACCAAGTTTAAATTACTGTTGTTCTATAAAAAGACCCTAATATTAAGAAGCAATTAGTAATGATATTAGCAATGCCAATGTTATTTTGATGAGGGGGATTTGGATGAAAATCTGTGATAACTATCTTTAGGTTGATTTCCAGTTGGATAATACTGAATGGAAGAAACTCAGCATGTGTCCTGTAAATCTGCCTATAAGTTGAATGGGGCTGACAGAACATTGAATCCAAAAAGAAAGGGAAAATCTATCCAATATTTCAAATTAGAATCAGCAGAATTTCATGACATTATTATGTCCAGCTCAGTCAGTTGAATGAAATTCAAAATTATTTATACCCAAAAGTTAGAGCTTACTTCTTTCTCGTGTCTTCTTTCAGATGTTGAATACAATAGAATTGGTTTCAATTCATACTAACCTTACAGGGTTACACATTGACTGGCTAACTCACAAGATTAGCAGTTTGAATCTTCCAGTGACTTGAGTCACAGTAATCAGTAGGCAGCTCTATCCTGTCCTTATGAATCGGAATAGACTCGATGGCAGTTGTTTTTGTTTCCCTCCTGTTGTTTGTTTGTTTTTAAGGTGCCACAGAACAAAACACTGATCCTGCATGATTCTCACAACCTTTGCTGTGTTTGAACCCAGTGCAGTCAATCCCCCTGATGGAGCATCTTCTTTTTCACAGACCTTCTACTGCACCAAACATGATGCCCTTCTGTAGGAACGGATCCCTCCTGACCACATGCCACAAGTACATGGAGTAAATTTCAACATTGTTACTTTTTTTTCCAATGATTTTATTGGGGGGCTCTTACAGCTCTTATAACATTCCATACATCATTTGTATCAAGCACATTTGTACACATGTTGCCATCTTTATTTTCAAAATATTTTCTACTTGAGCCCTTGTTATAAACATCTCTTTCCCCCCCTTTTTTAAAAATAAATCATTTTATTGGAGGTTCATACAGCTCCCATCATGATCCATACATACATCAATTGTAGGCAGGCCACATTTGCACACTTGTTGCCATCATCAGTCTCAAAATATCCTCCCTCCACTTAGGCCCCCGGTACCAGCTTCCCATATTTCGCCCCCTTCACACTCCCCATCTGCCATGAGCCCCTAATGGTTTACAAATTGTTATTACTTTTTCATATCATACTCTGTCCAATGTGTCCCTTCACCCACTTCCCTGTTGTCTGTACCCCAGAGAGGATATATGTAGATTCCTGCAATTGATTCCCCTTTTCTACTCCACTTTCCCTCCACCATCCCAGTATCACCACTCTCACCACTGGTCCTGATAGATGATAGAAGGGATCATCTATCCTGAATTCCCCATGTTTCAGGTTCCAGTGTACATACCCTGGTCTAGCTGGATGTGTAAGGTAGAATTGGGATCATGATAGTGGGTGGGAGGAAACATTTGAGAACTAGAGGAAAGTTGGATATTTCATTGTTACTACACTGTACTTGGCTGGGACATCTCCTGTCTGTAACACCTCTGTAAGGGGATGTCGCATCACCTATTGATGAGTTTTGGATCCCCAATCTGTACTCCCCCTCATTTGTAATGATATAATTTTTTGTTCTTTGATGCCTGACACCGGATCCCTTCAACACCTCGTAGTCACACAGGTCAGTGTGCTTCTTCCATGTGATTTTTGCTGCTTCTGATCTAGATGGCCTCTTGTTTACTTTCAAGCCTTTAAGATCCCAGACTTTTGATAGCTGGACACCATCAGCCTTCTTCACCACACCTACTTATGCATACATTATTCTTCAGTGATCATATTGGGAAAGTGAGCATCGTGGTTTGCCAATTTAATAGAACAAATTCCTTATCCACTGAGGAAGTGCTTGAGTGGCAGTCCAATGTCCATCTGCTGTACTAATACTAACCCTATAAGTATATGCATGTTGATCTATTTCCCCACTATCATATATAAATATATTCACCTATTTTCATGCCTGTATTTAGACCTTGATAAATGTCCTTTTCCTCTCAGTTCTTTCCTCTATCTCCTTTTACTTTCTCTTGTCCCACTATCATGCCCAGCCTCCATTGGGGTATCAGTATCTTCTCTCTGTTACATTACTCTTTATCAATCCCTATCGACTCTCTCACACCCACCTTGTCACAGATTTTGATTCACTTGTTCTCTTAGTCCTCGGCAGGGCAATATCACCTCCAATATCACCACCAATATCACCTGGTGCAGTGAGAGGGTTTTAAGAAGGGTTGAAACAAAATGTGTTTGAATTGTTGAATGTAAAACCGAAGGTCTCTGCAAAACAATTCACAATAAAAAAGTTTTTTATATCAAAAATGTCTCTCTTCTCTACCTGAGATATCATTTACGTCCTAGTTCAAAAATCCCAAGGGTTGATATAGTGAGGTTTCCATTATGGATAAAATTGCCCCCAGGTCCTAGTGGAATAGGAAATAGTTGATAAATCAGTGGGCAAGCCCATCTACTGATTACTTCTGAGTTTGCTAGTAAGTGTTTGCCTCCAGGCAGTTTTCTCAACCAGTTTTACATTATTTCTCCCCTAAGGAGCATTTTTAGAATTTTTCCCCCTAATCATCTCTCCATGAAATTTTCATGCCCCAAACACAAATATCTGTTTATGTATACTATATGTGTGCTTTACATGTTAAGAGGGCAAACAAAAAGTTTACTCAGTCAAGAATAAATACTAGTTTAAAATTAAAATCTAAATTAAAAATTGAACAAGCATTAACATTCAATTTAATTTTCTTATTGTATTTGTTGAATAACCACTAAGGTGATTTAGTCATATTTTCTTATATATAATTATAGTGTATAATGTATACTACCAATGTATTTAAGAGCATAATGATAATGCAAATGTGACAAAATTTTTAAACCATTTAAAATTGTTATTGTTCAGAAAAACAAATAGAAAAATATTTTCTTTAAAATTAACTTAGTAGGCTTAACTTATGATTTTTGCATGATATGAGATTTAATTAATTGCTACATATTCATTTGGATCCTTTCTACTCATTTAAAGCACTTGATGGGTTAAATAATTTTTATGGAATGAAGTAACAAAATGGAAACTCTTTAATTTAATTCACAGAACCCAAACCATACACAAAACCACTGAGTGTCAAACATACACAATATTCACAAGACAACCAATGACAAACAATAAGTACCCTTAGGGCTCTCCTACAAAATGAGCAATTCAGTATTTTCAAGCATTTTCAGCATAGGTGATGGGCAGAAACCATTTCCTCCAGGGGCACCCTCAGACGTGTCTCCCCATGTTCAAGAGGCTACTCAGAACACGCAGGATTGCCTTGTCTCCATGGCAAGCCAAGTAGCTGACCAACAACCCTGCATTTGGATCTTGCTTGCTTGCGCATTTGTAATAAGAACTTACACAAATTGTGTGTATACTCCATGTACTCACTCATTCTCAGTGCAGTGAGTGTGGTATTGAAAAGATAGACATATATATATATATATATATTTAACCTAACAAAAGATATTGAATACTATTAAATATGATTTTATTTAGCATTGTTAGCATTGAGCTTTTTTTTTGGGGGGGGGCACAAGTAACCATAATAGCTATGTTCCTGAATAACCAACTGTTGCCTCTTTGAGGTGGTATGGTTCCTATAGGAATTCATACCTCAAGATATTTTAAAGGGGCTAGAGACTGAATAAAGGAGCCTGTGGATTAGGAATGGAGCGCTACCCACAAGGTTTGCTGTGCGAACTCACCAGCTACTCTGGGGGATAAAGATTAAGAAATCCTCTAGAGAAGTTCTACTTTGGCCTATCGGGTCATAGTAAATGAAAACCAACTTGGTGGGGCTGAGCCCCGGTGGCATAAGTGATTGAGTGCGGAACTACAGCCCGCGGGCTTAGCGGTTCAAATCCAGCGGCGGCTCTGAGGAGCGGCACTGGGTAGCGCCCACGACCACCAGAGGCGGTGATGCCCACAAAAAAAAAAGAAAAGAAAAGAAAAGAAAACCAACTTGGTGAATGTGACCTTTTGGAAACAAAGTCCCACCCTGACCGCGACATTTATTACTGCTAATGATCACATCACATCTGAGGACTGGGACACATGGAAAAGCGAAAAGACAGTCCTCACTCTTCGCCTCTGTGAGAACCTTAACTAGCTCTTCACTGCCGCGAGAGCCATCCCATCTGCCAGCTATTAAAATTGAGTCACCTGCCCCTCCTGGGCGGGATAATCATTACCACTAAATTACTCGGATTCAGTAGTCACAACTGGAATGATGGAAATTCCTTTAAAGTATTTCAAGAAAACACGGCCATCAGTAGATGATCTTCAATCTTGTTACTGTTGTTAGGTAGAGTCAGCCCTGTGCACAGCAGAAGGAAATGCCACCGAGTCCTAAGCTATGACTGGCGATGAAGGAAAGAATGTTGAATTATATTCGATCATATATTTATGTAACATTGCCCATGTCATAATTTGACAGGCATTTTGGGAAAATAGCACATATTTTCTGTAGATATGACTATGTAGCAATTACTATGCTATCTACACTAAATATTGTCTGTAGTATATAGTATCTGAGGAAAGTAAATAATTTAGATTTTATGGACCAAGGAGTAAGATCTAGTATATGACATACAGACTCATATAAGGAAAGAAAACTGGTCTTTACCCACCCTGTTTAACTCCAGTTGGTCTTCCCAGGTGGTGTGGAAGTTTTCATCTAGGAGCTGAAGGTTAAGCGATCAGTTGCTAATCAAAAGGGTGGAGATCGAACATACCATCTGCCCTAGGGGAGAAAGATGGGACTTCTTTAGAATGATAGCCTCAGAAACCCTATGGGACAGTTCTAGTCTGCCCCATAGGGCACCCACAAGTCAAAAGCAACAGGTGTTGAGTTTCTTGCATTAGCTCTTCTCTGGAAATTTTCTCATGTTGAAAAGCCAGAGAAAATAGGAGAGAAGTCACTGTGATATGTTTCAGTCCCTGTTCATGTGACAGTCGAATTCACGCATGCTCTACTGTCTTTTCAGAGTACAGCGATCTCACTTTGGGCTGAGGACAAGCCAACTAACTGAATCACAGATGTCCGATTGAGGTTTGACCACAAGGATGCCTGCAGTTTGAGGCAGCGAGAAAGCTTTCCATCAGTGGGTCAGGGAGACACTGGGGATTAAGGGAAAGAAGAGACTGGCAGAGGATCATAGTGAGAACCTTCTTAGGGAGTGTAGTAAAACAAAATTTATTAATATGGCTCTTCTATCCATGTCTTTGTATGCCCCACCAAGCGATTAATTGGGACCATGTATATAGGTTATGGGTATGAAACACTAATAGAGGGGATCTGTGTTAGTCTGGGTAGATTAGAGGAACAAAATTTCATAGACACACATATGGTCATATGGAAAGGGTTTATATATGAAAGGAGTGGGACCCAGAGAAAGCAGCCCAACCCAGTCCAGTCCAAAGTCATAAGTCAGATATTAACCCATATGCCTGAAATCAGACTGTAAAGTCTTCTTCCTACTCACGAAGTCACAGGTCAGTGGGTGCAGAATCCTGGTGCTGGCAGGGGTTTCCCCATGGCTCCTCGCTTCCAGGGCTCAGGGTCCAGTCAACAGCATGCTGTTCCAGCTTCAGAGGTCTGGCTCCATCAGGACAAAGCCATGTGGTCTCTCCACCAGCTCCTACAGCTTCTTGGACACTGCCATCTTATCTTTTCCGTGATTCATCATTTCTCAGACTAACTCCCAACACCTGAGGAAAATAGCTTCTCATCGTCACGAGGGAAATATCATGAGATTTCCCAGAAATCTCAGGAGAAAGCCATGCCCATATAGAGGCCTCATTGGCTACTCAATGGTTATCTTCAGATTAACAGGCTAGACTCTACCCCTACATTTCAATCATAAACTTAACATAAGCACATCACTGCCACAGGATTAGTTAGGTTTTGTTGCCATTCCCCTGTGGATAAAAAGCCATCTCAGAGGAAAAAACAGAGAGAAACCTCAGGACTTCAAGGAGGAAGAATCACCAGGGGAACAGGTTTGAAATCCATGCCTAAAGGGCAGAGTAACAGGCACCAGGCTGTGCAAAAATCAGACAAAGAAAGCAAGAGCTGGGAAAGAGGAGCAACATAGAGAGCATGACCTGTGAAGTGGAGCAGAGGGCAAAGCCTCCTGGCATACAGTTAGAGGTTAGGCACCACATGGCTGAGAGGCTGAGATCCAGAGAGCGACTTGGCTCCTGGCTGAGAAGCAATCCTGTGGACCAAAGACTGGATCCTTAATGTTTTATGGTCCTGATTTGGGGGAACCTATTAATTTCCCTGACGCAGCCCCATACGCCTCATAATCATGAGTATTGTCTATAATTTATATGTGACCATTGCAAATGATTACCAGATGCAGCCAAGGAGTATAGTGCCATGGGAGGCAAGGTTGGTGTCAAGGTAGGGAAAAATAAGGGTGTAGGGTGGAAGGAAGCATGTCGGATCTCTCCTTTGTGTCCATCAGCCTAGGGCTGAAGTGCTGTTAGATTGTCCTCCACCCAAGGAATTCAGATGTGACCACATGCCTTCTTCTAAAGAGTTGCAGCAGGCCATATAAAAACAGATAAGGGGTGAGATCTGGTATGCAAATCATACTTTGTCTATTCCTGATGAAATGAATAACTTTTAAAGGAATTAAGAAAATAAGCCAACTTTAATTTTATTTTTGTGGAATTGGCCCATGGATCAAGATGCTATATCAATGAAGCATTGCACTGTTTCATATTTTGTTCTGTTTGTTTCCAGTAAGCAGGGAGATATTTTGTGTCATCTGATAGAAACATTTCTCCTTTATAAATTATAACCTCTAAACCAGCAGAGACAAAAAGCATAACAACAGGAGATAAGACCTTTGCAACGAGATTAGTAGGAGTAATAGTCCTTTCACCTTGACTTTCTAGGACGCTAATTCTGACTCTTGGAGAACAGCATCTTTCACTGGTTGTTGAATCAAAAAGAAAATGTATCTTATTGTAAGGCACATCAGTTCTGCAAGGTGAAATTTCCTAGATTATATTATCACTGAGTCTTCAGTGGATTAGTCCATATTTCTGAGGGGCCAGCAGTCTCTGAGGAGAATTTAATTTATGTGATGTCTCTTGTCCCATCAAGTGTGTTCAAACTCATAGTGACTCTACATACAACAGATTGAAACACTGCCTAGTCCTGAACTATTGCCACAATTGTTATGTTGAGCCCCTGATTGCATCATTGTGTCAATATGTCTTGTTGAGAGCCTCCCTTCTTTTTACCGGACTCCTATTTTACCAAGCAAGAGATCCTTTTTCGGGGACTGATAGCTCTAGATAATGGGTCCAAAGCACAAAGCACGTGAAACAAAGTCTCATCATCCACAATCCGAAGTATTCTGGCTGGCTTTCTTCCAACACAGATCCATTCTTCTGGTAGTCCATGGTACTTTAAATCTTCTTCACCAATATAACAGTTCAAATGAAATTAATTCTCCCTTGTCTTTCTTATTAATTATTTAACTTTCACATTCAAATGAATCAATGGAAAATATCATGCCTTGAGTGGAAAGCACCTTAGTCCTCAAAAGGATATCCTTGCTATTCAACACTTTAACGAGGACTTATACAGACAGATCAGCCCAATGCAATAAATCATTTGATTTCTTTACCACTGCTTCCCTGAACATTAATTGTGGATCCAAGCAAAATGAAATCTTCAATCTTGTCTCCACGTATCTAGAAGTTATTTTTTTGGTCCAGTTGTGAAAATGTGGACTTTTCTTACCCTGACTTGTAATCCATACTGAAGACTGCAGTCCTTGGTCTTTGTCAATAAATGCTTCAACTTCTCACTTTCAGAAATCAAGGCTGTGCCATCTGCATACGCCAGGTTGTAAATAAGCCTTCTTCTGATTCTTATATTGAGTTTTTCTTCCTGAAGCCCAGTCTCTCGGATTATCTACTCAGCATATACATTAAGTATGATGCATAAACACAACATTCACAGACTTTTAAAATACTGTAAACTATGTGCTATTTCCTTGTTATGTCCTAATGGCTGCCTCTTGTTTCATATCAATGAAATGTTCTGGAATTTCTAGTTTCCTAATTGTTATCCATGGTTTGCTATGTTCTATACAGGTGAGTGCCTTTGTGTGCTCAATAAAGCACAAGTAGACAACTTTTTGGTATTCTCATCTTTCAGTGAAGATCTATTTATTGTCAACAATGGTGTCCTTCATTCCATATAATCTGCATCAGGCATCTCCCCGTACATGTAGTACTGCAACAAATGCTGAATGAGCTTCCAAAAAAATTACTTGCATGTGATATTAATAATATTGTTCTACAATTTCTACATGATGTTGGGTTATCTTTCTTTGGTATGGGCACAAATATAGGCCTCTTCCAGTTGGCTGGTCAAGTAGCTGTCTTCCAAGTTTTGTGGCATAGAGGAGTATGGTAGTTACATGATCTTGTGTCAAGTTAAGCATTAAGAGGGTAGGGGAAGAGTCTAATGTAAATCCAGAGATAGCCAATGCCTCTGTATGGATATGGTCTTCTGCTGAGAATTCTGGGAACTGCAGAATTTCCTCCTCAGAAGTGGTAGACAATCTAACACATCTGACTCCCTGAGATGATGATCTACTGACAAGACACATTGGAGCTATGCACTGGGAGCTGAAGAAGCCACATAGAACTATCTAGATGTAACCAGATATCTTGAGCCAGAGAAGCCATGTAGAAACCCCTGCCAGTGCTGAGATGCTTACAATGCCACTGGATCCAAAGACCTTCTACCCAATCATCTATGATCATCCTGTATGCAGCATAATTACATACATTTCATGAGTCTGAAGAGGATTTTATAGATTGATATTAGACATATGGGCTAATATCAGATTTTGGGTTTGGACTGGACTGGATTGTGATGCTTTCTTAATGTATAATTACCTTTTATATAAATCTCTTATATACATATGAATGTGTATGAATTTGTTTCTCTTTTCTATCCAGACTATTACAAGGAGTGTGTGCTAATGGTGCTTTTTTAGCTTGTAGAAATAGGCCATTGACATCAATGAGCTAAAATTATATTATCATTAATGAGGAGGAGTACAGATTGGGACCCAAAGCCCATCAATAGGTGAGGTGACAACCTTTTGCAGAGGGGATACAAGGAGGAGATGAGCCAGTTAAGATACAGGGTAAGAGCTATGAAATATGCAACTTCCTCTAGTTCCCATGCTGCCTCCCACCCACTATCATGACCCCAATTCTACCATATAAATACAACTAGACCAGGAGATGTACAGTGAAGTTGGAAACATGGGAAACTTAGGATAGATGATCTATCAAGACTAGAAATAAGAGTGTTAATACCAAGTTGGTGGAGAGATGGAGGAATAGAAAGGGAAAACCAACTTCAGAGATCTACACGTAGCCTCCTCTCTGGGACATGGACAACAGGGAAGTGAGTGTTGGGACACGTTGTACAGGATGAAAAAAATAATAATTTGTAAATTACTAAGGGGAACAGGGGAGGAAGGGTAATATAGGGAACTGATAATGGGGGCCTGGTGGGAGGGAGAATGTTTTGAGAGTGATGATGGCAATGGGTGTGTAAAAGTGGCCTGCATACAACTGATGTTATTAGGGATTGTGATGGCAGTTGTATGGGCCCCTAATAAAATGATTCATTAAAAAGGGGGGGAGGGGAAAGGGGAAGTTTTTTTTTAAAGAGGAGCTTGTGCCAAGGGCTCAAGTGGAAAATGTTTGGAAATGTATGTGGCAACGTGTGCAAATGTGCTTGATACAAAAGATGTACTGAAT